>SNQJ01S0240366.1:0-13546 GCA_010110895.2 Picea sitchensis
GAAGAGTGTGTTTCTGCATCATTAGCTAGGGAAAAGTTTTTTATTTCATAAGTTTTTGCAGTTCACTTAGATCATAAGTAGCTCGTAGTCGAGTGAAATTCCTTTGAGTTTGCTATCCAAAATCTTAGAAAAATTAAAAATATTTCCTTTGAAAAGTTGTTGAGATTTTTCATTCAGTAAAAGTTTTGTTTCCATCTTTTTTATTCATTTTTTCTTTCGTCTGTTACACATCATCAGTTTCACCCTCATACCCCTTGACGTAAGACAACGCCATAAAAAACAATGCTAAAGTTAAAATCTACTAGACTTTTATGTTTATAGGGTTTACAAACTAGTTCAGGACTAGGGCCTTGGATTAGGTTGGAGAGGAAACTCTTCAAGGCCATTTTAAATCAAACATTGGAGTCTGAGATAGGGAGTGTATAAGTCTAGTTTTCATGAAATTTATTCGGGACCCCCCTCTAACACAGGGGATAAACATGAGGTTGTGTGCGGAAAGGCAGTGGAGATAACCCCTCCAAAGCCGGACCAATCATAGTGGAGAACACATATAGAGGGTTTGTTTTGGGATTTCATCGTTTGCATTTGCCACAGGGCTTCGTGGGTCTCGAATCCGTTCGAGGTCCTTAGTTGTCTTCTGGACCATTTTCTCTCAATACCCTTGACAGTTTTTGGGCTCGATACCCTGCTCATTGTGGTCTACTCGACTTTCAACTGTACTCACCTAGTGACTGTTCACGTGCTGGCAACCTAGTTGCCAATCTTTGTTAGGGACATACAAAGGTGACTGCGGGGGTATACCGTGGTACCTAGGATAGGAATTGGTCCACACTTTATAGAGTATACCCATAGGGTGCTTCCGTGTTCGAGTTTCACTTGCACCGGTAAGTTGCTCTAGTGTTGGTTTTTGTAACTGTTCTTCTAATTAATTTAGTGTTTGGTTGTCTTATCTTATAGGGATTATTTTGTAGTGGGTGTTACTTTTGAGCATTTAGACTACCTTAGAGTGTCTTGGATCTTCTCACATAGTGGAGGATCCTGAGCTCTGCTGGTCACGAAGGATTCTTGGTCTGCCGACGGTTACACTGGAGCCACCATTAAGGTGGAAGCTAGACCAACAAGGGTCTTTTGAAGCGACCGGGTTGCAACCTATTGTGCCGGAACAACCCCCGAAGGAATCGACCATTTTGGATCTTGAAGCAACCGCTCTTGGCTCAGTTGAAACACCAACCACTGATTTCTTAGCACCTTTTATTGTACCAATTCAATTTCACAAGCACCAAATAGTGTCGCACACAACAAAGGAAACAAATGTTGTTACTCCTTCTGGGAATTCTTCAATTCCCACCATGGTTGTCACCACAGGAGAGTTGTCATCTCCTAACCTACCATCATCGGTCCGAGCCACCATGGTCTCGACCACAACTACTTCGCACAAGGGTCTGAACATGTCTTTGGCGGCGGCCACAACCCCTTTCACACCTAGTGCGATGGGCCCTCCGTTCTCATACAATATGCCTAGTTCAGGTACAAGTCCTGGACTTTCCTACTCCACTTTACAGACTTTGAGTCTGGGGGCAGGGAGCTCTAGCACTCCTTTGCAAGGTCACTTGGGGGGAACTCCTATACCTTTTAACTCTTTTCCTTATGGAGGAGTTCATATCCCTCTTTCATCCCCTTCACTTGGTGGTTCGCATCAACAATCTGTCGGGCAACCTACACCCAATAGTTTATTTGGAGCGGGGAGTCAAGGAACACCTTCGCATAGTATGTCAATAGGGTCAACACCATTTTCTTGGAATAGAACGTTTGGTAACAACACCTTCTCGTCAGCCGCTTTCCCGACTGGGGGCAACCCCATTTTTGGACAATCTACTCCTATGCAGGGTACTATTCCTGCATAGGGGGCAAACCTAGTAGGACCTTGTAATTCAGGGCAAGGATCTGTTCCCTCCTCTAGAATGTCGATTTGGGGTAATTATTTCCACAATCAATGGAACCCCGGACAAACTACTATGCCTCTCCCCACGGGACCGGCATGGGGTAATCCTTCCCAAAGTCCTTTGAATACAATGCACGCCCAACAATCTATGTCCTATTTGGGAAATTAGCTGATGATGTCTCCACATATGTAAAATCCTTATGCTAGCCAGGGCCATGGTTTCTACCAAAATCCAGGCCAACAACCAAACTTTTCTTGGCAACCTGGTGCCAGTCAAACTCCAGGTCCCTTTTTCCCAGGTTATCAGCAGCAACCTAAACTACCATTCCTAACGAATTTACACTTGCTAGATTTGACAAGGTTGTTGAATGACCCCATTTGTCATGATCCACGTTGGCCTCCTATGCCGATGAAGATACCTTCGAACATCCCAAAGTTTGAAGCCAATCCTAATGAAGATCCAGGAGATCATGTGACTACCTTCCATCTTTGGTGCTCATCTAACTCATTGAAAGATGACTCCGTACAGTTGTGATTGTTTCAACGTACTCTCATTGGGAGTGCCACGAAATGGTACATCAATCTTGATCGCTCAAGATACTCTTCTTTTGGCGAATTGGCAATGGCTTTCCTTAACCATTTCCAGTTACCTATGAGAAATGACATTGGCACAGAGATGCTCGCCAATTTTGAACAGACAACAATGGACCTTATCTATGATCACATGCGAGAGTGGAGATGCCGAAAGAGTTTAATCAAGGTACCAGTCCCATGAGCATTCCTGCTTGAGTGGTTCCTTAAGTCTTTGGTCCCATAGTTATCCAAAGACGTCGCGACATTCGGAGTTTTCTCCGAAGAAGGTGCCATCATGAGGGCTCAACAGTTTGAGCGCATCTATTCTCAGTCCGGTTTATTATACAACATCTTTCCAGATGTGCCATGTTCAATACTGGATAAAACTAGACAGAGAGTTGGACCACATGCCAATGGTATTGTTGGTTTAGCACAAACCAAGCCCACTGAGTAATTGACAAAACAGTTGCAGTAGTTATCCATACAACACAAAATGACCGACCACACTACTGCTTTGTCTTCTCCCCCTACCCAAACGTCGAAAGTACACATAGTGCTGTCGACTAACCCAAAGGCCACCTAGCATCCTGAAGGGAAGAAAAAACAATGAAAGAAGGGTAAGAGGGATAAAAAACCCAACTATAATTTTGGTGGGGACAACACCGAAAAATGGAAGGCAAGGTATCCATGCAACTTGTGCGCGGAAGACCACCCGACCCATCTATGTCCTCGACTTGTAGAGGCCCAAAAGTTTGTCACACAACAACAACAAGAAGTGTTGACTAATCCCTTTCAACATGGGCAAAATCTAACTCAAGCCTCTGCAAGCACGAAAGGGGGCAGCCAAGAAACCTGCCTACCTCTGAACAATCCCTCATCCATGAACGTATATATGGTTAGGGGTGATGCTTTCATATCGACTAGAGTGCACGATTATAGTAAACCAAGCGCTTCTAAGAAGGGTAAAGAAGCTGATATCCCATCTCTTCCTCTACAGATTGAGAAGACGTTGGGAGAAATAATGACTAACATTCCAAAAGGTGCATTTAGAAAAGCTTCTCATAACCCCAACGCAAGGGCCACCCAGAACTACTCTGTGGTGGAAGATCTATCACAAACCCTTTTTGCAATGTCTACTTTGGAGGTCCTCCAAAGCTTCCCTGCTCAGAGGAAAGCCTTGTTAACTACTTTGGGCTCTACTGAGACTTGTAATCTAGGTACCATCTTTTTAGATACAACCTACTTAAAACCTCGTCTGCCTTACCACATCGCATTTCAGATAGTAGTGGCTTACCCCACGAAAAATTTTACACAGAATATCTTCCACACGGTGGTCAACGAGGGCGCCTCGACATGCGTTATATCATTGGCATGTTGGAAGGCTATTGGCCAACTTGTTTTGTCTCCATCACCTACTCTCCTCACTGCTTTTGACGGTCATTTGTTCCGACCACACGACATAGTTCCTTCTTTCCCCGTGCAGTTAGGAGGGAAAATCGTGTGTGTCGAAGTAGAGGTAGTCGATGCTCCCCTCGACTATAACCTCTTGTTAGGACGGAGTTGGACTTATGCAATGTAAGTTGTGATTGCTACAATTTTTCTGCTCTTGTTGTTTTGACATGAGGGACAGATAGTGACCATCGATCAATTGTCTTTCTCCAGACCTAACCCATCTTTGGGGGAGTCCACGGTCCCGATGATTGATAATCCTGAACTAGGTGTCGTCAACGTAGGAGTTGGTTTGTGCCCATCCCTGATGGGTACCTTCAATTACCCACCTCCTCGCGGTGATATCAAATTTATATATAATCACCGTAAGGTTGATATTTTTCACGTTTCATCATTTCGCACGACTTACTTTGAGGATCCATGGATTCTTCCTTCCCCATCATCCACGATGGATGAGACAGGGCACCCAGGCATGTCCATGCCCTTGTCTACTGCTGAAGAAGCATACTCCTTAGTCTAGCAAGCTTAAGCTAACACTGATCCGACTCCTGCACAAGAGTTAGATCCACTTCTGGAGCCTATTTGGGCTCAGGGTTATCTTGTTAACGTCGATTCATTAGACTTAGTCTTTCCTTTTGATGAAGCAGTAATTGAAGCAATGACTAGTCCAAACAAACCTTGGGAAGATCTTCATCACAGATCATATTTTCTCCCAGAGTTAAGTCGAATCGAAGAAAGAGAATTCATCGTGACCATGACAGGAGATCATCCATGTCCTATTAATCTCTTAGCTACACATGAAATTTATGCTGAGGGAAATATGGAAACCATTGCTGAAACTATACCAATCAACATCTCCCCAAACCCTAGCATTGTGGAGAACGTCTTCATCGAAGAGGATTTCTCCCCCGAAGAGATTCAAATCTACACAGATCTTTTCAAAGAATTCCGTGACGTTTTTTCCTGGTGTTATGGGGAAATTCCAGGTATTGATCCAGAAATAGTTGAACATGAAATCACAACGTATCTTGATGCCAATCCTGTTCGACAGAAACTTCGTCTAGTTAATCCCAAGAATGTAGCAGCCATCAAGATTGAGGTTGAGAAATTGCTAAAGGCAGGTTTTATCTATCCTATCCATTTGACTCAATGGGTGTCAAATCTTGTGCCGGTCAATAAAAAAAAAGGCATGATTCATGTATGTACCGATTTTCGTGATTTGAACAAGGCATGTCCCAAAGATAATTTTCCAACACCATTCATCAATCAGATTATTGATGAATGTGCTAGTTGCAAAGCCTTTTCTTTCATGGACATTTTTTCGGGATATAATCAAATCCAAATCAAACCCAAAGACCAACAAAAAATGGCATTCATCTGTCCTTGGGGTACATTCTCATATTGTAAGATTCCTTTTGGTCTTAAAAATGCTGGAGACACATTCCAGTGGGCCATGTCTTTTTCTTTTCATGATCTCAAGCATATAGTCGAGGCCTACCTAGATGATTTAGCATCACGATATCGCAAGAGAATAGATCATCCCACACACCTTAGACTAATATTCGAACACTGTCACTACTTTTGGATTCACTTGAATCCAAACAAGTGAAGCTTATGCGTAACGTCAGGACGTTTGTTAGGTTTCATCATATCAACATCAGGGATCATGGTCGATCCTCTCAAGGTGGAGGTAATAATCCAATTTCCCTCCCCATGCACAATCCTTCAACTTCAGAGTCTACAAGGCAAGGCAAACTTTTTATGATGCTTCATCTCCAACTATGCTGAAATCACCAAGGGATTTATGCATTTACTGAAGAAAAACGTTCCTTTTTTCTGGGACGAAGCCGCTCAATGCTGTTTCGACACATTAAAACATGCCCTCACAACTGCACCTCTGCTATGGACACCTAACTATAACAAAGATTTCTTATTATATCTGGCTTCCGCAGAGTCAACCATTGGCATGGTTTTAGTTTAGGAAGGTGATTTGTTCTCAGAATACGTGATCTATTACCTGAGCCGAGGCCTCGTAGGACCGGAACTCAATTATTCTCATATCGAAAAACTTGTGTTGTCAGCAGTTCATGTTGTTCAATAGTTCCATCATTATGTTCTGTTTCGCAAGACCACCATCACTGTTGTCGTGAATCCATTCCAGTACATGTTGACATGATGGGTTATAGGTGGAAAAATCAGTAGATGGATAGTCATCCTCCAAGAATTTGACTTAGACTTCGTTTCAACAAAGTCCAAAAAGTCATTGGTCTTCAAAGAGCTTATTTCGGAACTTCTGGTTGAGTTAGGTGACGTTGTGCCTAAAGAATCGCCTATCTAGGGGGATATGTTTTTCATTACATCTTCAGATCCCTGGTATGGAGATATACTTATCTATCTCCAAACTTTGAAGTGCCCCAGTTCTGCTTCTCGTGACGAGCGTCAGCATATACGCCATCAGGCTAAGAATTATCTCTAACTCGATGATACGTTGTATCGGAGAGGTGTAGACTGCATCTTACATCGATGCCTCACACATGAGGAGGTATTCATTGTGCTCAACAATTTGCATACCAGAGCTTGTGGCAGTCATTTTTCTGGGTTGGCAACAACCCAAAATATTCTACAAGCAGGTTACTTCTGGCTGACACTTATCAAAGATTGTATTGAATCAGTCAAGAAGTGCCATCTGTGCGAAGTCTTGTCTTGGAAGATGAGGGCACATCCTGCTCCTATGTTTCCTGTCATCACAGTTGGTCCCTTCACCAAGTGGGGAATTGATTACACTACTTGCAACCCACGGTCAGCAAGGGGGCACCGCTATATCATCGTAGTTGTAGACTACTTCACTAAGTGGATCGAAGCTATGCCAACGTTTAAATATTATGGAGAGACTACAACTCTCTTTTTATTCAACCAGATCATAGCAAGGTTCGACGTCCCGAGAGAGATTGTTACTGACCATGGAAGTCACTTTCAGAATCAAATGATGATCGAATTAACATCAAAACTTGGGTTATGGAAAGAGCATTCATCACCCTACTACCCCCAAGCCAATGGGTAGGTGGAAGCCGTAAACAAAAATATTAAGACTATTTTACAGTGAACTATCAACTCAGCCAAGTCAAATTGGCATTTGATGTTATACTCGGCATTATGGGCTTACCAAACATCTGTTAAGACTGCAACCGGTTTCTCACCTTTTCAACTCGTTTACAGGCTGGAGGCAGTCTTGCCCATCGAATGTCAGATCCCATCTCTGAAATTGGCAGTACAATTATTTCCAGACACTTCTCCACTTGAAGAACAGTTAGTACACCTTGAGAAGCTCAATGAGCGGCGTCGTGATGTGGCCAACGCGGCTCACAAACATAAGGTCAAGTGTCAGTATGATAGGTCCGTTCATCCTCAGATTTTCTCTGAAGGTGACCTTGTCTTGGTCTATGACCAAGATAAGGACCCCCTAAGGGTAGGAAAATTAAAACCCATGTGGTTCGGACCCTTCATCATAAAAGAGGTATTAAAGAAGGGTGCTTATCATCTGGTTGATTTTGAAGGGAATGCTTTGGTGGAGCCTAGAAATGGGCTCTACCTTAAGAAGTATTACTTATAGGCAGGTCACTGTGGGTAACTTTTTGTAACATATGTATAGTCTTTGTACTATTAATTTTTAGTTTCTTTTAGGTGTTATGGACGTGTCATTGATGTTATCTTTCGTCAATATGGCAGATGTCAAGTGATTCCGAGGTGTTCGTTGGGTATGCAGACAGTTTTGGTTGGCACACTCAGAGGCTTGCCTCCGTAGCTTGGGTAATCTTTACACCTCAGGGCCAGTTGTTATCTTCCAGAGGTATATGCTTAGGTGACACCACAAATAATGTCACCGAGTATAGTGCAGTTATTGAGTTTCTTCGTGACGCTTTGTCATTGGGTATCTCTCATCTCCGGGTCTATCTCTATGCTCAATTGGTTGTGTCTTAGCTAAACAGAGTATACTGAGTTCATGATCCAACCTTACATCGACGATTCCTTAGGGTACGTCTCTTAGAATGAAACTTTGATTATATTACAAATTTTGATGTTCCTATGAGATTAAACCAAATTATAGATACTCTAGCTAATCAAATTTTAGATTGGCATCTGGCACACATATGAAAGAGCATTGACATAAAAAATGTAAATACATTTTTTCACACATGATCCATAAGACACAAAAGATTAAATACAAATATATATATATATATATATATATAACATCATAAAATAACCAGAATACATAGATGGACGCAAGCGCCTAAAAAATGGGACTAATAACGAGTCACAGGGCTTATGCCCTCAAAAAATATATATAAGTAGTGCTTGTAGCTCGTAAAAATTCTAAATAGGTTCAGGGCCTATGGGCCCTATTATAATAGTCCACAGCATGGGCTAAACACCTAAACAATCAGACCCACGTCCGAGGTGCCCCCACTACACGAGGCTGCATGGATGGCGGTAGGTCCTCTATCTCCTCCATCGAGACTGTGTGAGTGAGTGCAGTGAAGTTCTGCTCAACTCGTCTAAGGACCCTCTCAGCCTCCCTGGTTGGGAGGTTCCCTGCTACTGCTGTTCCCCCGGCGGCAGCTGCGGCTTCTGGCCGAGGACAACGTATGTTCTGTGCATAATCAACAGGTCGTACGGGTCCCACATCTGCATGCAACAAACATATACTTGTCAAATACTCTGGCATACAAAAAAATGATATATATAACAAAAATGACATAAAAATTACATATACAAACAAAAAAAAAACTACAAAGGTGGAGACTTACCCATCTCCCCTCGCTCCTCACCAGGAGGCACGGGTATCTCAGGATCTCTAGAAAAATCTATCCTTGCATATGGGTAATCCTCAATCACAGGGATCTACCATGACAGCCACACAAATAAGTCATCATCGAAGGACTCGTTGGTCCTTCCACCACCCTGTCGCGGTAGTAATATTGTCCATCTACATATTGTAGGAAAAGAGGCTTGATGTCCTCATACCACTTCCCGAGGACTAAAGCTCGGAACTCTATCAAAGAAGAATGAACACAAAATCATCCCGAACCTGAAGTTCCTCTATGTCCGTTGTCGACAATCTGTCAATTGCCTCTTCATGCACTCAAGTAGTGTGGTACTCCAGTCAAAAATCTGTGCATTCAAGTACTAGATAACACAGTTCATCTGTGCACGAGATGCCTGATGCAAGGCCGCTGAACCAGTAATCCGCCCAATAAGCAATAATATCGCTTGTAGCGATAGGTTAGTAATATTACTTATGGGCACCTGGGAGCTCACACAGTTTGTCCCTGCCTCACATTTCTCAGCTACAAGTTCTTCTATGTTATGCGGCCCCACAGGAAACGTCCTGAAATTGACTGGTTCCCCTCTCCTTGAGAGGCCAGCCAAAAAGTAGATATCCTCGGTGGTGGGCACCAATGATTGCCCCTCTACCATGAAAGCCTCTGCATCAAGGTGCTAGTAGTCAATCAAGGCATTCAGTAGCCTTGGTTGCGCTCGCATAAATGGAAAACTTAAGTAAGCCACACTGCATCAACACAACCACGACATTCGGATCTCCCACAACCAACTCACTAATTGCTTCATGCTCCCTTTCCCTCCACTGGACATACATCCTGCCAACACAAAAAAGTTCAGGAGGGTCAGGGCTTGCTCTTTAGTTCTTTTTTTCTATAAAAGGGGGTCCACTTGACCTGTAGAGGTGACAGTCACGTGTACACGTAGGCAGACTTTACTCTACCTGAGTGTACACATGGGCAGACTTTACTCTGCTCGAGTGTACACGTGGCCTATCTAGAGACAACCCGCGTGTACCTAGGGCCGACCTTTTAAAGGTCGATGCCCACCCAAAAAATGAAATAAAATGCAAAATTGAAGAATTGAATAGCTATATAGGGGAGTTTGTACTTACTTGGTCCAAGAGAAAGTTCATTTCGTCCACTGTAGCTCCCGAAATCATCGTTTTTAGCAAAGGGGGTCTTTTGGCTCCAGAGTCAATTTCCAAATCAGCAATGGTGATAATGAGCTGCCAGCTTCTATTTATAGACATTTTGGCCTCTTTTTGTCACTTTTTTGGCCTCCCTTATCAGTTTCTTTATACCAAAAACCATTTAGAGTGATTCAGGAGTTACATGGGAGGGATTTGATTGGGTATTGGGACACTTTTTTTTGAGTTTTGAGAAAATTTTGACGGTCCATGAAATTTTTTCCAAGAATCAACTTGAGCATATAGGTTAGGTTATTACCCCGACTTTTGTGCCTCGTTGCCTTTTTCCTCTACCATAGGATCGATCCCATCAGGTTGTGACACGGAACCATCATATCTACTTTAGATGTGTTGCAACTTGGCAGTAGAGCTTACCAGAACATGGATGCCCTAGGTAGGTCCTGGTTGCATTATGGTGTCCATGTCATATCTAAAACACTGTAGCCTCGAGAGTCCTTATAGTCTTTCCTGAATATGAGTTTGAGCCTCATCTGCATGATTATCCTTCACTCTTGGTCTCACCCTCAGGACTCCCAAAAAATAACGGGTCTCCTTTTAAGCCCTTTTCAGACCCTCTAAACATGAAAAGATTGCCAAGCAATCTTATCGCCTTTCACGCTTGTTAAATTGAAATTTGAAGTCACGTCTTCCCGGGAGTAGTTTACCCCTTTTTCGGTCCGGACGATCAACTGTACGAACAAAGGTATACTCTATGGAATTTCAGCTCTATATAAGAGTACTCTCAAGTATAATTTTATCCCTTTTTCGGGCTCGAGGGACTAAACTTACGAAGAAGGAACCCCCACAGAGTCCATAGTTAATCTCTTTTCAGACTCTCTAAAATTGAAAAGATCCCCGAGTGACCTTATTCTTTCACACTCGTTAAATTGGTCTAGAAGAACATTCCTGACGGAGTCCATAGTTAAGCTTTTTTCAGACTCCTTAAAAATGAAAAAATAGCCGAGTTATCTTGTCCTTGTCACACTCATTAAAATGGTTTTGAATCGACGTCTAATTGGTGCTAGTCTACCCTTTTTCGAACCGACTAGACTATCTTCAAAAAAGGTACCCCAATGGAGTCTCCTTTTATGTTTTTTCAGACTCTCTAAATATGAAAAATCACTGAGCTTACCTTCTCTGGGCTCGTTAAACTTACATTGAAGGACATTAACATTGTGTGTTTTGTTAACCATGTTTGCATACCTTATACATCAGCCTTGTAACAATTTGCTTCTGCATCTTAACACCTTTGGACTTCGGAGGATTTTTCCTGAGTGTCATTTTACTAGAACATCAGTCTTGTCCTTGTGCCTCGAGATTGTATGTTTTCCACACTCGTTCCTCCTTTGTAACGTAATATTCCTTTCTTCTTTTTCTACAATGATTGGAAAGAACAAAAAAAAATCAAATATACCCCAAAAAGAGGAAGGGAAAAGTATTTTCTTTATTGGCAGCATAATGAGTCGCCCTTGGATAAAGCACATCTGTTCGTTTGTTCATCAGACTATGGGATGTAGTACGATCTTAGGAAGATTTTATCACTATACAGAGTTGTGTCCTCCACCGTTTGGTTATTCTTCCAAACATATGGAGAGTTTGTGTTGTCTCCTGCTTTGTAGACTTATGATTAACATACATGCTTCCTGAGTCTCATCATTTGTCGTGATATTGTCCAAGGGAAGTTTGTCACTAAGCCTAAGTCGGCCCCTCTGTAATATGTCTCTTGTCTGCATACTCGGCCATCCTGAACACCCAATCAAGTTCTTGTTCAAAATCATTGAAGCCTTCAGTCTGATCATCCAGATTATCACGTCAATGACCGATGAGCCGTCAAAGACCTCTGGGTAGTGCATTCGTACACTAATATTACACTCCTACCCGAGTTTTGAAGATTTTGAAGTTGTTGCTCGAGCTCTAAAGATCTCATCTCCAGCCATCAGGATGAATCAGCTTCTGGAAGATGGATACTCTATATGTATATATTTCTGATTTCGAGATGTAGCTCCGTTGTGTATTGCTCACGGCTACTCTTTATAGTTATTTGACATGGATCTATAGTGTATTTGATTGGTAGCCATGGTTCTATTTTATCCCGAGCATGGGTATGCCCACCTCGGTGAGACATTTGTTATTTTGCAGACGACATCTCCTGGTTCCTGATCCTTGGGCTCAATCATTCGGCACATCAGTAAAGATTGGTAATGTATTTCAGCCATTAGATGATCTTCTGACCTCAGACATTAGGAGGCATCTATTATAACCCTAAATTGCACCACACATGCTTACCTAGAATCAGGCCAAATCATATCCTTTCTTTTCCAAAAACACTGCTGAACAACTCTTTGAAAATCCTCTTGTATAAAGGCCCACGTGCCCTAACCCATTACTGCACGTGTGTACACGCTGGCTGACACAGAACAGCCCACATGGACTGACAAAATCATGAAAAAAGGAAATTTGTCGATGGAACAAAAAACTATGGGTGAGTTAACTGAAACTCCCAGTCATGCATGGCCGAGGGTTCATCCAAACACCTAGCTCCTTCTAGCCTATAAAAGAAGTGGTAGGGGTACCATTTGGAAGAGAAAAAATATAGCAAAGAAACTCTTCCCATTTACGTATTCCATTGTCCCAACCCTTTAGACTTTCCTTATGCCAAAGGAGATTCAAAGAAAAACAGTTGGAGGACATAAGAAGAGGAGCCCAGGATCAGGTTCAAGGAGTGGTTTCCGGTCTCAGCTTTTGTAAGTTGACTCATTCTAAGTAATAAAGAAAGTGCTTTTCCCGTCCCAATTCATGAACTTTTTATGGTTTGATTAGTTTATGTTTGGATTTCTAACCCGTTAGTATAGAATTAGCATGCATGCATAGTTTTTTCTCTTCTTTAATGTAGGTCATCTTTGGAAGGAGTATTGCGAACAAGTAAGCAAGCACAACGGAGGATCGACATCAAACGCTGAGAATGAGGTAGGTTGATTTTTCATGCATTTACTAAGAAAAGGGGATTTAAATCTAGGGATGAAGGTAGGAAGTAATTTCTATTTGGTCATATCTGCATGCAAAGTCTGAACTCTATTTGCTAGTCTGTAGGGTGTTTTTCCCAACAACACTAGCTTCCAATTTAAAAGTGGGTTTGAAGGTTACTTTTCAAATTTGTAAAGAACCATTAAAACCTTTCTATTAGCTATTGATCTCGCCATTGTATAAAAAATATCATTGAGGTATTGATCTAGGTGGATATCGGTGGCCACCCACCTTTTCCGACTGGCTCAAAATAGTTTTCTGGCAATTTTGGCAATTTACTATTTTTAGCAGGTTTTAACTTCCGAGGCCATTTTGAGGGCCTAAATGAAGGTTTTTTGAGATCGAGGTTCTCAATGATATATGAAGGCATATTGAGCCCCCAAAATTAATCTCCTCGACAATACCTTTCCAACGAGCTATCACACGCCTAAAACAGAGATCGTATGCAAAAGTTACGACCCCGGGAAGTTGATGTACTAACTTACCCAAACGGGGCCCACATGACTTTTGGCGCTTCATCTCCTAGGGTT
>SNQJ01S0240367.1:2553-13178 GCA_010110895.2 Picea sitchensis
CCAACTTCCAGTCACACAGGCACCAACCTGTATAATAGAGAACAACAGTTCTCCCTTGCACCACCCTGGCTTTTCTGGCTGCAACCAGATGGAAGCTACAACTCCCTATGTTCAAGCACCCACTTGAACCTCTGAGGACAACAGTCCTCCCTAGCACCTCCCAACCACCCTGATTATAAATATTTTTTACTGAAACTTATTACAGTGATTCAATAGTTGTCATTGACTTATCGGGCTTATCACTGTTCTGCTATGCTGTTTTGCTCTCCTGTATCAGTGTCTCTCTGCCTGCATCTTCTTGCGCTTTCTGATCTTCTGTTTTTCTCTACAAGTGCACCTCAGCCTTCTTTTACTGTCTCAGTTATGCATCTCTGTTCTTTGCTTCTGCTGTGCTTTATGCTCTGCGTCTTATTTTGATTCTATGAATTATGCCTCTTCTGTGTATTTCAGTTGGCGTCGTACAACATGCTATTTCCTCGTGTGTAATTCCTCTCCATAGCAGCATCCATCTCTTCTCTGTTCTGTTTATTTATACTATCTGTGCACCTTTTTTGTCCTCCATGCACAGTGCCTCTGCATGCTCTTCACCGTGCCACGGTTCTGCTCATCGGGTTGTTCACTGCCACTCCACTTTTGCTCTGCTTCGCTCGCTCAAGCCTCATCTGTTACTCATCTCTGAGTTTTATCTCACACTGTGCATACTGTAATTTTCCCTTTCTTACATTTCAACTCATTTTTCCTTCAGAACAACCAACCATGCACAGTCACTGCGTGTTTCTTTTATACACTACAACCCCTTCAGTTACCCCTCAAACCTTAGAACAACGCATCGGCAACTGAAACACCAATCGTCCAAGAATCATGATTCAGTTCTGCTAACTGAATCGTAACTGATTGATTACCTGTGAGGTGAAACAATAACCCTTCGATCAAGTTTCCAATTAACCAGTACCGTTGGATTAAATCCGTAGGATTTCGCGTTTATCTCATATGCCCACTAGCTGTGACCGAGCGTTAAACAGAATTTGAATTTCGTGATTTCGCATCTCGACATTCCTGTGATGAAGGGTCTCGACACTCCAAGTCGTGATCGCCGAGACTCCGAGATGGAGCTTAGCACCGCTAGCTTCTTCCCCTCACGTGACCACCGGTGGTGACCACAGGCTGTGCCAAAAGGCGCTTCGTATTTCGCAAACTTATGAACTTTATCAAGCCTGATCAACAGTCGAGATCTCCAATGATCCGACGGTCCAGATCTCATCGCGATCTCGCATATCGCGATTCCTGTGATGAAGGATCTCGATACTCCAAGTCGCGATCGCCGAGACTCCGAGATGGAGCTTAACACTGCTAGCTTCTTCCCTCATCTTCCGCAGATGTAACCACTGGCTGTGACCACAACCTTATTCAAAAACGCATTTCGCACTTTCGCATCTCGGGTATTCTGTGATGAGTCCTAACGACTCTCCATGTCACGAACTTCGAAATAGAGCTTGGCTTCTCTAGCTCTGCTCTTGACAATGTGACCACGAGATATGACCACTCGCCAATCAAACGAGCACTTCGCTCCTTTGACTTTCCAGTCAGCGAAACGATGATCTTTCGCCATGTGTCCTATGGAACCAACGGTCCAGATATTATCGTGATTTCACAACTTCATGGGCCTTCGTCATTCCTGATCAACGGTCCACGATCTCGATGATTCAACGGTTCAGATCTTTTCGTGATCTCGCATATCGCGAGTTCCCACACCATGCTCCGTTGACTCCTCCAATGTGCAAGTCAGCGAAATTCCAATTGCTTGCCATGTGTCCTATGACTCCAACGGTCAGGATTGTTATCGCGATTTCGCATATCGCGAGTTTGAACCTCTTTCCTTTGGATTTCCCGATTTGCGAAACTTTGAAACGAAACCTTTGTCGTGCTTTGACTGTTTTCTTCCTTCTGAGCTTACACTGCTGATCTTGCCATTATCGCTACGCTACTGATCGTGCTGATCTTCGCCATAACGAAACCTTTGTCGTGCTTTCACTGTTTTCCTCCTTTTGAGCTTACACATCCTTCTGACTTGGAATAATTTCTAAGTGTCAAAGGCCTCGACCTTTGATCCGTCTAAGATCCTGAGTATGCTATCTCTCTTGATCTGTGGCAATGAGTTAACCTCGTCCCTGGTGCACACCTACGCACTGCGTGCGACTCTGCGCTAATCTTCCTGAGCTTACGTTGTTCCTGTTTTGCCATCGCTGCACACTCTGATCTTGCCATCAATGACAAGTACACTCTGCCTGTAAACATGGCAACAACACCTTGGACAAAAGGTCTCCAAAAAGAAACAAGTCCATTTAAAGCAATGGGCACTGACTCCTTATTTTCCACCACTACCCCTATGGTAGTCAGCTGATCTTTCAACTCTGTGATCTTGGCTGGATATCTCACCACTGTATCTATCTTGCGCATATAGATGGTTGAATGCTTGTTTTGCAAGAGCAGTTGTTGAGAAACACAAGTACTTTAAAATAAAACAAATAAAGCATCAAACATATTCTTACAGGATGTCTTGTTTGCAATGTGAAGGATGAAGTGATCCTTCGCTGAATCAAGAATGATTCACTTTGCCTGGCCTGCCTCTTTCTTGTTATGGGCAGCCAACTTCATTGTATTAGTAGGTGCAACTATCTGTTTCTCAACATGCTTCCAAATCTTGACTTCCATAAGCATTTGTAGCCTGAGCTTCCAAGGTATGAAATTGGAAGCACCATCCAAGTTCCAACTTGTTACACTCTCTAAGATCAAGAGTCATCATCGTATAAATCTAAATCACACATCAAGGAAAAAATCAACAATAAAGTAGAACAACCCTTGTAGGGTTTCAATGCTTCCCCCAAATGTCCTATGGTTTCACGCCCAATCAACCTATCAAAGGTCAAGTACCACTCCTAGGTACAACAAGGCTGAAATATCCAACTCCCTCTTCTCCAAGAGAGCAATTTCAGTCAAGATAGCTCTGAAACCATGTATAAATTTTTGTATATGATTTTTGTCACAAATTCAGAAATTTCACCTCTCAATAGAGGTTTCCTGGATTTAATCCCTGAAAGCTTTCAGTTTTAGGGCTGATCTGAAATATATAATTACAACAGTGTACAACAACAAATACTTCACTTCACGCTTTCAGTTTTAGGGCTGATCTGAAGACTGAAATATATAATTACAACAGTGAACAACAACAAATACTTCACTTCACTTAAATCCAAATCACAAGGCAGCTCAAGGGAAAAGATACCAAACATGTGTACTTCAATGTTGACAAGTTACTGCCCTAGGGTACTCTTTTCCGTGCATATAACAGATCTGAAATACCTTTATCACAACAGATTCTGCAGCAGTAAATCTGCATTCTTATCTTCAAGATATGTGTTGATTCTTATAACAATTTTAGCCCTATGTTATGTCAAATCAGCATGAACAAGTGCTGGAAATTACCCAATCAAGAAGACAACATAAGCTGAAAATCAAATTTGCAAGTATATAATAATTCAACAGCTGAAATACTTCATTTATATATAAGAGATGAAGTACATGTACCTACTCATAGCTCTTCACAAGCTGGTGCAATTTCAAGCTCTCCAAACTTAGTTGGGGGAACCAAGAAAACCCTAGCCACCAACTCATAGTTAGGAATCACTGCTAACCAAAACTGGTCACTCCACCAAGAATCCTCAACAAACTAGCACCATCACAAGCAAGTCTTCCTTGGCTTGTGCAAAATGTCTCCTTCTCTTTTCCTCCTCAACAAGCATTACAAGCAGCACTAGGGTTTCCAAAACTCTAGTCTTCTTCTCTCACAAGAGCTACAAGACACTATGCTATCTTTGTCTTTCTAGAGTTTATTACAAACCCTAGCTTCTTTGCCTCCTTAGGGTGAAACCCTAATACTAGAATTTCCTCTGAACTTCTCCAAGAACCCTAGTGCACCAAGACAAAGAGATAAAACAATGAGTATAGAAGAGAGAGAAACTAGTGCATTCCACTCCACACATGTCTAATACAAGTGTGTGATGAACGAGTCCACAAGATCAAGTATCAGTAGCTCCAATGTTATGTTTTCCTCTAGTGTTTACATGCATAGCACAAACCCTGATATCTCACAAGGGTAAGCCCTAGCATCTCACAAGAGCAATCTCTCCAAGAGCAACCAAGACATCTCTCTTTATTCTCGTCTTCTCCTAGGGTTTCCTCATGAATCCTAGTGTCTAACTCCTAGGGTTTCTTCATGAACTTGTTCTGACAAGACTTCTCCAAGACAATACAAAGAATAAAGTATATGATGGTGATGTGAAATGACTCTCCTTCCTCTATTTATATGAGAGGTAAGGGAGGTCAACAATACAATAGTGGATCTAATCCACTACAAACAACCTATTTTTCTATTCCTGAAGATAGGCCCATATGTGAAGTGCTCCTCTACAAGTGACACATGTTAAGATCCAAAGTGAAAATGTTCAATATGCAAGTCTCCAAGCTATGAACACTTTTCAAGAAGGTAGAATGCTCTACCTCCACTAGCCCCCAAAGTTCTAATGCTCGTCCTAAGCCATGTGCTCCTTTGGATCCACTCTACCTACATGATCATTGTCACAACGTCCTAAGCCATGTGCTCCTTTGGGTCCACCCCACCTACGTGCTCACTCCCTCGACCCAAGTGTCCCGAAGTCAAGCACAAGCCTCCATGCAAGCAAGGAAGTGTGCCCATAGGGCTCAATGCCCTCCTCCAAGATGCCCAACGTTCATCCTCCCAAGCAAGCAACTTGTTGGAGAATCAGGGAATTAGATAGATCAAGGAGCTATACACTCCACGAGATGTGGTTTCTAAAGACATTTTTACAACACTCAAACATAATTGGAACATAACTCAACATACAATAGGAAACACAATAAATAATTTTTTTCCATGATAGATCCATCCATAAGATCATTTATATATAACACCAAAGTGTAACGAACTTGAAGCAAGGAAGACATCGCCCACTTTGATTGGCCAGTTCTCATATTGAATTGTTTGAATTTTGTCTCGACCTAGACAATAGTCGACTGTCGACTATCAATTGACCGTCTCTATAAGATCCATAGGTTTGATGAACTTGCTTAGCTTGTTGTTCCAGCACCCCCCTATTAGTACAATGCTTTGGAGATTTAAGAGGTGAAATTATCTTCACTGTACACTATTAGACAATGAATCCCTAGACAATCACAAAGTGCAAGATCACCTCTTGTTGAGTTGTCATCCTTATCTATTGATGAGTTGTCAGTGTTTTGGCACCCAAGTTGCACGAAACGTGGAAATGTGTACAAGTTTCTGAAATGGAAACACCTGGAAACTTGACCCCCCAAAAATGGGTATGTGGGAGAAACATAGTATCTAAAAAATACAAAAAATTAGGTATATAGTTTGTTTTAAAGAACTTGTGATCTTGCAAGAAAATAAGAATGATACACATAAATGTCATTTTAGAAGGAAACCCATGTCTAAATTATCTCTTATTGATGATTACATGATGCAAAATCCCATAGCTTGGTGGTCTTGACCAATGACAATCCCATACCCTCATACATGATAGAATCCAGTGGAAATGCTACAATCCCGTCAACCTTGAAATCTTGAAAACGAGTAAGTTTGTTGAATTCTGAATGGGATATGAATTTTTTCTTTCTCCATATGAAGTCCAATGAGGTTGGAACCACTCTTAAACATCTTGAAACAATTAATGGTAATGTTAAAAATTTAAGGATAGAAAAGGTAAGATAAAGGAGAATGTCAACTTTAGTAATTACCAAGGTGACAAACTCCTCAAAGCTTGATCCCCTATTCTTGTTTTGTCTTAAAGGGCCATTGGCACAGATAGGGAAATATTTTCCTATGGGTCCCACGCTCCTCTTCGGCACTTATGTGGCCCAAAAACTTCCAAAAACGTGCCCAAAACGTCATTGGAAATGGTCGAAATGGCTTGGAATCGTTACAGGCCGTACTGTATGATGTTTCCAGATTTGGAAATGTCATATGATACGGTTGGTGGCATTTCCAAGCCGTTTCGTACCTGTTTCGGTGTTTCTAGGCGTTTCAGGTACAGGGATGTGGCCCAACTAGGCATTTCTTCCAACTTAGGTTGGCACTCTTTAGTTCACGAGGTGATTAAATCCATGAATTATATATTGATATCATTGGATGAATATATAGTTGAGATGGTTAAAGCCTTTTCTGCCAATCTTCTTGTGCTATGTCTCATTGCATAGTTTAACATGGTATTAGAGCTCCTTTAGTCTTAAGGGGTTTGGTAAATCCATGGTAGTGAGCCATGGAATTATGGACATGATAGCACCATGGTAGTTTTCCATGGGAGGCTTGATGAGGTATAGCCTACGATGAAGAGATATTGATGCCATGAAGATACAGATCTACATCTTCTCAGAATGCGCAATGGCAAAGACATGCAAATCTGCCCAGTCCATGATACAAGAGCAGATTGATTGAAGTTTGAACATCCCCTTTAGTCTTAAGGGGTTTGGTAATTCCATGGTACTGAGCCATGGAAATATGGACATGATATCACCATGGTAGTTTTCCATGGGAGGCTTGATGAGGTAGAGCCTATGATGAAGAGATATTGATGCCATGAAGATGCAGATCTACATCTTCTCAGAATGCGCAATGGCAAAGACATGCAAATCTGCCCAGTCCATGATACAAGAGCAGATCGATTGAAGTTTGAACATCCCCATAAATTATAAATTGGTCTATCTGCATGAAGAAATATGCTTTCATAGAGATCTTGCGCACAGGTATCTGGATTCTGACGACAAATCCAAACATTACAAATTGTGATATGCTCTTCTAGCAATTGTGATTTGCCACTTGATCGCTCTGCCTCTACCTTCCATGGATCTGCTACACCAACTATCTGCTTGAGGATGGTTCTGCAATTTCATGATAAGAGAAGAGAATGCCCATTGCATAGTAAATTGTCCTTTGAAAATTGTCTTGCAGATTGTACCTGTACATTGCCTTCAAGATATTTACTACTTCAATTAAAAAGATAAGTTGATTGCATTAGTGGATAAGCTGAGATTGTGTTAGATAAAAATCCATGCAGCTGTCATGGAGATGATGAGCCATTTTTCCTGAAATAAGAGATCTTCCTTCTGTTTTGCCCTCTTCTCATACTATTCCGATCTGCCCAGCACGATCTGCACAGAGCGATCCTCCCACTCCTTCTAGCAAATACGATCTGCTCAGAGCAGTCTACTGATGCACATTCGATTAGATCTACACATAGCCCTCCTTAGCGATCCACAGTCAATTAGCACCAGACATAGTCATTGTGTCCATTTCTCTATAACTGTACGTAATTTTCAAATTTGAAGTAGCCAATCACCAACAACATGTATGTAGCAGCGCACGTGAATGAAGATAAAGGCACACTCAGATCTGACAAGGTGCACTTAGCACACCCATGGTCCATGCATTGTGGGAACACACCAGCCATCATCCACCTATCAAGAGAAAAGGAGGTAACATGTTTCTGTTTCGCATGGACAAGTTTCTTTTTATCTCACATGCAGTCCATAGTTAAGAATCTGTTATGTATATTCAAAATTGTCCACTCTATCATTAACAAGCGAATTGGAGTAGTGTAGTTGAACCCTAGTGTTTATTCATATATGTTACTTGTATGTGGGCCAGTGTTTGCTTGGGGAGTGGTGTGTTGGAGTTATGCATAGGTGGGATTATGTACAATATTAAAAATTATTCGACCTTCAAAAGGGCTCCTTGGATGCTTAGACATTGCTATTAGTGAAAACATTATTGCTAGTTAATGTAATTTGCAAAAGCCATTAACAAACTGGGGCTATAAGGATGAAAGTGTTTCTGATGTATAGTGATTCAACGCCATGGAGTGTATTATGACAATCTCTCACAACCATATTTTGTATTTTTAACTCAATGTCCTTTTGAGCAAAATATTTGAAGGCTTGTCCCCTCAATTTGTTGGAAGCAAAAGAGATCTTTTGAAAAGAATGACAAGAAGTCTTCTTGAAGGGTTTATGTACCACATCAATTAATGAAATTGTCATTTTTTGGAGGTGAACGTGTCCTAGATTCCTCTGAAATTGGAATAAGGGGGGTCTAAGGTACACTCGGTGTTTGTGTGTGATGAACCATTTCTTGGATGCTTGATTTTGTGTCTAGTTTTGACACTTAAATTTACCTATGTTCATTCCACCATATACACAGGGAGTTAAAAGGCATGAAAGTTTTTGATCAAAGCATGACATCAATTCTGTTGAGAATTATAGCTCAGACAAGGATTAGTTCGAGATATTTTTGAAAAAGTAATTTTTGAAAAAGTAATTTTTGAAAAGTAATTCTATTTTGTAATTCACTTTAGTTAAAAAGTGGAAGTCTTATTTTTCGCTGTTGAGTCTAAAAAGTGTATTTCATGCATGACTTAGACTAGGAGTAATCTCATAAGTAGATTAGGGTTTTGGTCTTAGGTAAAACTATAAAGACAGGTCAAGATGGAGAGTTAAGACACACAAGAGAACACATGAGAAATTGAGCAGGTTGAGCGATTGTGCGAGAGAGAGTGTGCAGGCAGCCAGGAAAGATGCGTTTCCAGGCAACACACTGTCGTGCAGCTGCACGGAATCTGCATAGCAGTGCTGTACAGTAGCTGTACAGTCTGTAAATCAGTGCAGCAGTATCGTACAACAAAAAACTGTTGTTTGTGTTTTTTAGCTGGCTGTACTCTCTTATCAGGTTGTTCTGCTCAATTTCAAGGTGATTTTTTGGTATCCATTCAGAGCTGTTTTTTGGACAGCTTGTGGAGGTTTCCTTGTAAATTTTTTGAAGGAATGAAAAGCAGTTATTGAAGGAGTAATTACCTGTGTTGTATGAAATTAATTTCTATCTTCTGCTATTTGATTTCCAACTATTGTGTGATTAATGCTATGGTCTGAAATTTATTTATGCAATAATTAAATTCAGCAATCTACTTGTTTGATTGAGATGATAAGGACTTTATTCACCTAGGGCTTGGAAATTTTCACATGGTATTAGAGCATATTTCTTTGATTGAGATTCTCTAGGATTTGTAGCGATAAATCAACTGCAGGGAAAAATGATCAATAGTGAGAGGGTTTCAAAACTAATTTTCAGATTTGGGAGTTTGTCCATTAGATCTTGGAAATGACATCAAATAGTCTCAGGTTTGAGGACAGATTGGATGGTGTCTCAAATTTCTTATCATGGACGGTGAGGGTTACATACTTACTAGAAGAGAATGATCACTGGGATATTGTCAAGAACGTTACTACTCTGCCTACAGATCCACAGGAGTTGGTAGCTCTCAACAAGAGGGTTGTGAAGGCCAAGCAAATGATCTTGGATGCCATAAAGGATCTTCCGATCCCTCATGTATTGGATAAGAAGACAATGAAGGAGATGTTTGATGCCCTGGTTAGTCTCTACCAGAGTCTGAACATAAACAAGAAGATGATATTGCGGAACAAACTCGGATCCATAGTGATGACCAGATTAGACATAGTCAACAATTACCTTATGAAGATCACACAGATTCGTGATCAACTTGTAGTAGTTGGGGAAAAGGTTGAAGATGCAGAGCTAGTGAACATGGCACTAAATGGATTCCTCTCTTCATGGGAACCATTTGTCAAAGGTATTTGCGCTCAAGAAAACCCTCTTGACTCTGAGAAGCTTTGGGATGACTATACCTAGGAGGAGACTCGAATGGAGTCAAAGGATGGGAAGAAGGGCGGTGAAGAGAGCCTAGCTCTATTTGGTCCGTCAAATAAGGACAAAGGTAGAGGACCCAAGAAGGGTAAGGGAAAGCATGAGGAGTCAACCTCATAGCTAGGAAAGGATGACTTGAGTAAATCAAGTGCTTCAGTTGTCATAAGCACAATCATTATGCATCATAGTGTCTAGATAAGAAGAAGGGTAAAGGGAAGCAACAACAGAATCAGGTCACTGCCAATTTCGAGAGGGATTTCTTGTTGGTATATTTCCTTTCTACTAGCATGATTCCCAAGAATGCATGGTATGTGGATAGTGGGGCATCTCGACATATGACATCGACCCAACAATTGTTTCCTAGTCTAAAGAAGCAGGACTCAAGAGTACAAGTTAATCTTGATGATGATGCCAAGTACCTAGTAGAAGGAGTTGGTACTATTCCCTTCCTGCTCGAGTCAAGTAATTCTTTAGATTTTGATGATGTCTTGTTTGTTCCAGGTCTCAAGAAGAATTTGCTTTCAGTTTCGGTCATGGAGGATAAGGGCTTTGCAATTGAGTCCCAAAACCAACAAGTCCTCATCAGGTTGAAGGATTCTAGCCCAGATATAGCTCAAGTAATAGGGGTTAGCAAAGGTAACTTGTATAGGTTGTAGGGTGAACCTGTTCGAGCCTTGGTGCATGACAATGATAACTTGTGCGAGTTATGGCACAAGAGGATGGGGCACTTACATCATAGGGCATTGACTATTTTGAGGGAGATAGTCACAGGTCTTCTATAGTTTAGTATTGAGCAGCATGGTGAATGCAGAGGATG
>SNQJ01S0240369.1:0-13546 GCA_010110895.2 Picea sitchensis
AACAAGAATGGTCTATGTCTCTTAGTTTCCTCAAAGGAAGAAGGGAAAGGGTAAGAAACAACAAGGTTTATAGGGAGTGAAAATGATTCAAGCGTGGACGATTTAACTATCAAGCTAGATGCCCACTTTATCATGGTGTCCAATATTTCCATTTACATGGTTCCAAGGGTTGGATGGATGTAGACAATGGAGCTTCGAGATATATGATTTATGGAAAAAGTATCTTTAGTAGGTTTCAAGAGAAAGAGGGAGGAATGCTTGTGGATTTGTGTGATGAGGCCATGTATCCTATGAAAGGTTTGGGTTCTATATCTTTCGAGATGTCTTTAGGTGATGTTCGAGTTGGATTTTTTTTTATATTTTATTGATTTAAACAAGAGTGTGATTTTAGTTTCTTACATGACATATTTATAGTGTCTAGGTTTGATGGTCAGAAAGTCAACATCAAAGACACAACCATGGATTTGGTTAATTTTTTGCCAGAGGAGCGCAAGAAAGTGGCATTTATAGGCCACTTGCAAATCAATTCAAGCAAATATGGAAAGATACCATGATGGAGGAGGTTTTATCAAGAATTCAAAAGGTTGTTACCAACAGATTCTCTTAGAAAAAGGTACTTGACCATGGGGAGACACTTACTCCAATTGTTGAAGGATTATCCTAGGTAGAGGAATTTTACATGGATGGGTTGATGCATGAACCATGAATTTTGGATTTTAATATCAATGAGATTGTACTCATGTTGTATTGTTATGAGTTTAGTGCAGATTTAAATTTGTTATTTGATAGTATGATAGACTTTCTTTGGCTATATATACTATGATTTCATTATTGCAAGAAGTCCCAAAGAGTTCATGATGTGGCATGAGAATGTTTTGAGATGGCTTGAAGATAAAAGAAGGTTGGTAGGTTGTTGATGCAATGTTCCTTGTACAAAATGTTTTCACCTTGAATATTATGAAGAGAGTTCATAATACAAAATGAAGCAACATCTAGATTCATGTTTCTTAAAGTTCATTGATGGTACACTATTTCACCAAGCCCCTAGCAAAGAAGAGATTTCATATGAAAGGGGAGTATCTTGTGTTTGGAAAATAACACTTTCCTCGATAAGAGGGACTGTTGGAAATTCTTTTAGTACCTATGGAAATAACAAGGAGTGAATATTTGGGCGCATGCAAAGAAAGTACTCCAACAGAGATTTTGTACGACGACGTGTATATGATCCTTAATCACAACACCAACAACATGCCCTCGTTCAGTAGATCTATACAATAATGAATGAGTGGAATTTATGAAGGAGAAAGAGATAGAGGGAGCATGCATGTAATTTAGATGTTGTTTCATATTTAGTAGTTCAATTCTATTTTTTATTTAACTAGTAGTAGCATGCATAGTCAGTTTAGGAACTTTGTATGTGGAAAGTATCCAAGGATAGATGGGGCACATATCCCTAGTAAATAGATATGCATGTATTTTTACTTGCACTAACTCTTCTAGTGGGTGCACGTTCCTAGGAATAGATTCTTCATGCAAGTTGAGGTTTCTAATCCCAAGGCCATGAATAGATCTCAGGTTTAGGCTTATTTAAATTAAGGCATTGTTTTTAATGTGTCCACATTCATTGTACATGATATAATATGAAGGAGAATACAAGCGTATATGTTTTATTTCAATTCAAGTTTTATAGTAGGAAGCAGTGGGTGAAGGGTAGAGTTTGTAGCTTTCTATGTGTTTCCTAGTTTCAAGAGTAATAAATAGTGATGTGTTTCAATTTTCATATTTTTGTACTTGCTACTACTTTCTTGAGTTTGATGTGTGATGGTACCCCATAAAAATCATATTGTAGTTTTGATAGAGATTTTAGTTTTCTTATTTTCCTAAGTAGGCAGGTTAGAAATCAGACTAACACTATTACCATGTGATGAAGAATTTTAACATCTATGAGTACCACTTCTACTTTGGAGGGAGGGATATAAAAATTACCATGCCCTATACTTGGGAGTCCATCTCTTAGGGAGTTTTTTTAGCTTGAGGAATGTATTTCAACCCCAACTCTATAAGGGTTATGGTTCTTTGGCCATGCTTGAGAGACAACCCTTCGAACATAAATTCCAATATATCTCATCCAAGATGCAACTCTTAGACATGTTTATCAAAGCCGTTGTTCTTTATGGCTCCAACCTTTAGGGACTTATTTTGTTGAGTGTTAACTAGGCTAGGACTGATATAGTCTAGATTCTCCTACTACAATGTATGATCTGTTGTAAATAGAGAGTTTCTCAAATGACATCATTCAAATCAAGTTTGGAGTATATCCTTTACACCTCAAAAAAAAATTCATATTTGTATCCTTCCCCCATAGGTCACAATATCTATGTGACTTGATCTGCAAACGAGAGAGGTGACCCTTCCTAGCACTTTGATCCTCATAGGAAATTTCTCTACTTTGGAATACCTCCCCCCTAGATGAAGAAAATGTTGGTTCTGTAAGACTTATTTGCTCCTCTAGTAAGTTGAAATTTCCATTGATCACATCCCCCATTTCAATAATTCCCTTGATGCACCTCAGAACCTCCTTCCCTCCAAATAGGGTTTGAACATGGTGATGAGAGAGGACATTTACAAAAAACACATACAATTCATTTGGATTGTCCCTCCCAAGGACCTCAACCCTAAGATGGATTTTTATTATGAACCCTTGATGTAGTGGAGGGATGACCTTATTTTCATACCTGAGTATACACAAAAACATTGGTGCACAATGTGAGGGTTCCTTTACTCCACTTCAGAGTTTGGTCACATTAACTTGAGGTTGAGACATATTACAACATTTCAAGGTCTAAGGGATTCTATTAGGATTATCACCTATAGGACACAAATTTCAAGGACCACCTTATCTTATAGTTTTTGGTATGCAATCATATTTGCAGGGGGGGGGGGTTCATTACCTTACTACTTTCTTTAGGCACCCAAACCAAAGGTGTCTAGATTTTTTTTAGAGAGGTATTAGATATTAGGATGTATATTTTAAAGGTTTCAACCATGACAAGCATTGTTAGATTGATTTTTTATTTCTCCCCCTTGATCTTGATGGAAAATGATCATAAGTGGCGTACAAAATATCATGTGACATAAGCTTATAGATCAATCAGAACATGCATTCCCTCTAATCTCATGACAAACAAATTGGTTCCCATTAGGGATGTTATGAGGATTTTCTCATGGAACAACTCTCATATTGGATCCCACTTGGTTGACATACATCCCAACACTATGAGACAATAAAGTCAAACTTCTCCCTTATAAAGTATTTCCCACTAGTGTTCCATTTCCAAAATTTTTCTAATGGCCTTGCATTTATCGTAATTCATGATTTCAAAGTAGTCTTAAGTAATCCTACAAGAGATATCATTGATTGTGATTTTCTCTACAGCCCTATTAACATGCATTTTTGGACATTCATTAGATATTACTATAAGTAATCTAAAATGGATCTGAACAAATGAATGGTTGTAAGGATCGGTACCTACAATCTAATTCATCAATTAAATAAGGTTAGAAAAACTATGAAAATCAAATCTAATGTAAAAGTGAATATGACAAAAGAGAAAAAATAAAAGAGAATTAAATGAAAAGAGAAAAAGAATAAAGGAGAGAAAAGAGTGAGGAATGGGAAATGAAGGGTTATGCTTGTTGGCCTTCCAATTACCCCAACTCTCCTTATTTATATTTTTATTTTCATTTTCAAAGGGTCTTTTGGAAAAGGAGATGAGGATGTATAGAGAGCCATGGATAGCATTGTAACTAGATATTGCCAAAACAAACTGAACATCCATTCGAAGTTGGTTTTCCCATTTGGGTTTTTAGGGTAAAATATGAGTTTTAATGTGTGAATTAATTAATTTTTTTTCTTTTTTGTTTTCTCTTCCTATGAGTTTGAAATGAAGTTGGTCTATATTTCAATGGCTTATTATGTTGTTTAAAAATTAGGATTATTCACCATCTACCATTTTAGGGCTCCCTTTCATAGATATAGTCCCATGAGCAAGAAAACTAACCCAACAACTATTTATTCTCCTCCCTTCATCCATTTTGAAGATGGGAGATCAATGGACCTAATTCTAGAGCTGTTGCAATAGTTTAGGGAATTTCTAATTTGGTTTCTTTATATTTTTTGGTGTATTTCTCTCCCTTACAAGTTGTCATTTCATTCTTTGAGTTGAAATTCATTTGTTATATTGTTTCTTCTCACTCCCCACAAGTAGTAGAATATCCCAAGACTGAAATTTAATTGTTGGTTGGGTTGATTACTCTAACCTATGGGTTGCACTCCCTTCCCACACATTGTATGTTCTCTCTCTAGACTACATTGACTCATTGGTTTCATAATTTCTCATTCCCACAATCGTACGCTATAACTTTTTCTTTTCCCTGGTTGATTTCATTTCCTAGTTGAATTCCTTCTTCAACTTGGTCGATCTCACTGCCTAGGTTAACTTCACATTGGCTGGGGAAACTTTATTTCCCTAGTTGAATTCTCATTCCATAGTGATCTGTATTTAGAAGCATAATGAACTAATTAACATACTGAATACAATAAACACGAAGATATGAAGAACAACACAGATATCTAGTGAACAATATCTTCTATTGAATAAATGAAATAGGATGAAACTGTAAAACTATAGAACTGAAACACTTGCTCGAATGGTGGTATCTATCTCTGAGAAGAGATGTGGCTACTACTCGCACCCATCTGAGTAGAATGATTACAATGAGGCTCTAGAAGCCTTTTTAATATTACTCATGAATGCCAAAACCCTAGACATCCAAAAACCTAACCCTAGGAGGTGAAACGCCAAAAGTCATGTGGGCCCCTATGGGTAAGTTGCTACCTCAACTTACTGTGGTCATAAATTTTGCATACGACCTTCATTTTAGGTGTGTGATATCCCATTGGAAATTTATTTTAGATAAATACACATTACGTCGTCAAACTCTGACTTGGTCTACAACTTGGCTATGGCGAGCCAAAAAAACATTGTTTAGGGCTCCAAAATGGACCTGGAAGTGCAACAAGATGTGATGACATGAAAACATACAAAATAATCTAGTTGGATTAGGTGAGAGGCCACTAGTATCCACCTAGAATATGTGTAGGGCTTCAGACAGCCCCAAAAGTGTAGAACCCACAATTACAAAGAAGTACAGAAGAACGTGTTGAACTAAAACTGACAAGAGGAGCCAATTGGAATAGGTGGGAGGCCACCAATATCCACCTGGATCAATACTCCCCCCTTAGTAAGAAATGGTCTCCATTGCATTGAGTTCCCCCATCAGGTGAGGAAACTTCTGCTGGATTTGACCCCAAGTGAGCCACCTACCTTGGTGTAGGAGTTTCCCTACCTTGACAACCCGATAAAGATGGATCCTTTGTTAGTGAGTTCCCTTGACATGTGTGTCCACTATTTGATCAGTGGATGCATGTTCCATGTAGTCAGGGTTGAGATATGTTGGTGTCAATTGTTCTACGATCTCTGAGGTGTCCAATAATGGTGGAAAATATGGCCAAAGGAGGTCCACATTTAACACTAGGTGCAAGCCAAGGAATGGTGGAGTGTTGAGCTCAAAAGCATTGTTACCCACAGCCTTCATGATGGTGTAAGGCCCATATTGAAGTGGGTGGAGATTCCGATGGGGCCATGTAGGATGCTCCTTCTGCAAGTGTAATGATACCTTATCTCCAACCTAAAACCGGTGTGGAACCCTGTGTTGATCATGGCATTGGCTTTCTGCAAAATATCATGGACCTGTTGGAAGATATGTTGAATCCGCTCAATGAATTTGGTGGCTTTGTTGGTCTCAGACTGAACATGGGAAGAGTATGTTTATGTTTTTTCCAGAGGTAGTGCAACATCAATGGGACCCAAGGTTTGGAATGTCAGTCCAACCTGAAATGGGCTATGTCCAGTGGAGATATGGAGAACCATGTTGTAACTGTGCTAAACATAGGGAAGACTCTCATCCCATGTACATGGATGCGTAGAGTTGTACATGTGCAGGATATGCACAATCATTCGATTGACAACCTTTGTTTGGTCATCTATTTGGGGGTGGAAAGAAGTGGATTTAGTGAGCTTGGTGTCCAACAGTGACCAAAGACTCAACCAAAATGTGTTGAGGAACCTGATGTCCTGGTTGGATGATGGTCTGTGGTATCCCAAAATGGACCCACACTCATTCGAAGAAGAGATTGGAAGTATCTGTCACTATGATGTTCTTCTTGCAGGCTATGAATGGGAAAATAAAAATATTTCTAGAGAATGGTCGTAGTTTTCTTCACGCCAAAATGTCCTGCCATCCGACTATAGTGGGATTCCCAAATCATATTTCCATGCTCGCTTGCAGGAATATAGAGATGGCCCAGATAGCATAACAGTCTGCCCTGAATGTGAAAATTGGTGACAATCATTCATGTACCTAAGAGATGATAGGTGGTGGTGAAGTCTAGATCTTGTTGATAAAGTTGGCAACACTCTGATGCCTCATGTCCACAGGAATGGAGCACAATACTGAGTGTAGGCACAGGAGGTCGACTGAGGTAGTCAACAACATGATTTGAGCTCTCGGTCTTATACTTGATGTTGATATGGAACTGTTGTACGTAGGTGGACCACTTTTGATGGCATTCATTCTGTAATTTCCCCTGTGTCTATATGAACTGCAGGGGCTTGTGATTAGTGTGGGTGATCATGTCCATTTCCAGAATGTAATGTTTCCATTGCCAATAGGCTTGTATAATGGAATGCATTTACTTTTCATAGGTTGGGTATTTACAGATAGTATTTGAGAGTGTCTCACTATGTTATGCCACCGGATGACCGTGTTGAGTGAGAACTGTGCCTACAACATAGTTAGATGCATCATTCTCAATCTTGAATGGTTGTTGTTGATCGAGAAAGGAGAGTACTGGAGCTTACCACAAGAGATGCTTCAGATCATCGAATGCTCTTTTTTGTTCCTTCCCCCACACAAACTTTTCCCTACCATCGCCCTTGGTCACTGGGCTGAGGGCCCATGCAATATGGGAGAACCCCAACACGAATCATCAATAGAAGTTGGCCAATCCCAAGAAGCTCTGAATCTCAGTTAGTGTGGTCGGGACTGGCTAGTCATGGATGACTTAGATCTTAGCTAGATCAACATGTACTCCATGCTCATCAACAATGTAGCCCAATTATTGGACCATGTTCATGCTGAAGGAGCATTTTTCCAAGTTGGAATATAGCTTGTGCTACCGTAGGGTGCTCAAAACCTATTGAATATATCGCATGTGCTCCTCCCAAGTTATGTTGAATATGAGGATGTCATCCAAATATACCACCACAAAAGAGTTGGTGAAGGGTCTCAAGACATCATCCATCAACCTCATGAAAGTGGTTGGTGCATTTGTTAAGCCAAAGGGCATGACCATCCATTCAAAGAGACCTTCTTTAGATTTGAAGGTTGTATTCCATACATCAGTTGGTTCGATGGGAACCTGGTGGTAGCCATACTTTAGGTCAATATTGTTGAAGAATTGTTTCCCCTTGATTTGGTCAAGAAGGTCATCAATCCTGGGAATTGGGTATCGGTTCCTGACTGTGATTTTTTTTAATGCTTTGTAATCAATGCATAGTTTCTAGGTCCTGTCCTTCTTCTCCACCAGTACAATCGATATTCCACAAGGGGAGGAGCTAGGTATGATGTGCCCCTTTTGAAGAAGGTCTTGGATCTAACGCTTGATTTCGTCATTTTCCATAAGTGAGAAACGATAGACTGGTCCATTAGGCATAGGTGCACCGGGGGTTAGATCAATTGGATGCTTGACTTGGCAGTGCGTCGGTACCCAGGTGGGTGAGGAGAAGATGTCTCTATACTCTTCCATGATCCCATCCACTTGATTATGCTGCAAAGAGAGGCTTTGTGTAGAGGCCACAGATATGGAAATGACCTTCTGCTTACTATGAGCATGGATCACAAAGAAGATGAAATTATCGGTCTTTGAAATGACCTTACTTCATTTCTTAGTAGAGATTAAAGAAATAGTGGTAGGCAGAGCTACCTATGGTATCCTATACAATTGTCTACGCAAAGTAATAATAACACTGTGGGGTCTAGACTCATGCACAACATGACGATTCCACAAATATGGTTGTCCTAAAATAACGTCACAAACTTCAAGGGGATCAATATCACACAATACCTCATCTTTGAAATGCATGATGTCGTAGAGAAGACGAAAATGTTGGTTGACACAGATATCTCTTCCTTGACGAAGCCAGCCTATGTTGTAGGGTTGTGGGTGCAATGTCGTCGGTAGGTCCAACTACTTGAAGACCTCTGCTGAGATCAGGTTCTTTTGACTGCCAATATCGATAATGAAATGAAGCAGAGCCCCCTTTACCCACATCTGTGAGTGAAATAGGTGTTCCCCTTCCTCTGGTTCTTTGTTTCACTTGGTTGGAATTTAGTGGTACCTACAGTGGCACTGGGTTCAGCATCGATGATCTGGTTCTCTCCTTCTAGATTTTATTCAGAATCAGAATCGTCCTCTAACTCGGAAGCCTTTAGCTAAGACACGAGTGACTACTTGGAGATACATTCTTCAGTGTTGTCCCAAGAGATTTTATGGTACTCGCACCATTTTCTCGTGTCCTTCTTCGTCTTCTCATTTCCCATCTTGTGTTGTGGCTTGTACTGGTTGTCCTGAGAGTGTCCATATCAGCTCGGTCCTATTCTGTGTGGGTTGGGGATGCCTTTTCCCTCCTTCAGCTATGAGGATTTTGCAGATCCAAACTCTCACCTCTTCTGCTTAAATTTTTGCTCGATCTTAACAACGTATCTATAAGTCGTGCCCAATGAGGTGATGTACAGAAACTCCATTTCTATTTTAATGTATATATGCAAACAACCATGGTATTTGAGCACTATATGTCACTCAGAGTATTTGATACCCAATTTGGTGTGCATGGTATGGAAAATATTGGTGAAATCTGGTACTTTTTGGTCCCTTTCTTGACGCAAGGTGGTCCATCTGGTGTATTGGTCCTCGTAGCTTCCAACATGGTAGTATTTTTATTTAATGGCGTCCCAGAAGGAAAACCATGTAGGGGAAACCACAAATATTGCAGATTCCTCTATGTCCCTTTGCTTAGAGAAATTATCCCACCAGTCCTTAACATGGGGGAGGACCTTGAGGAGTGAAAAAGTAATCTTTTCCCTATTGGAAAAATTGTGGACCAAAAAATATCCTTCGAGTAGATTCAACCATTTATCTACATCATATGCATCTATCAGTCCTTCAAATAATGGAATATCAAAATTTCCATTTACCTTGAAGGGGGTTGCATGGCCGCTTGACAAAGATGTTTCTCTTGTGGGTAGTCGTTGAAGGATCTGCGCAAAGTTGTCCATCATTTTTTTCCTTTTTCGCCCGAGGGATTCCTCGAGAAAAATTTTAATAGGATATCCTGCTCCATCATATTTATTTTATTCCCCCATGGGTTGTTGTTGGGCTCGACGTGATCGATCTTGCAACGGCTCGATTAGTTCGAGTCCCAACTTCTTGTACTCAAATCTTGTCGGGGACATGCATGAAAAAAAAAATGAAGAGCAGTTTGCTCTGATACCACTGATCTATATTTAGGAGAGGAACAAACTAATTAACAGACTGAATACAATAACCATGGAGATATGAAGAAAAACACATATATCCAGTGAACAATATCTTATATTGAATAAATGAAATAGGTTGAAACTCTAAAACTGTAGAACTGAAATACTTGCTCGAATGGTGGTAGCTATCTCTGAGAATAGATGTGGATGCTACATGCATCTATCTGAGCATAATGATAACAATGATGCTCCAGTGGCCTTTTTAATATTACTCATGAATTCCAAAACCCTAGATATCCAAAAACCTAACCCTAGGAGGTGAAATGCCAAAAGTAATGTCGGCCCTTATGGGTAAGTTGGTACCTCAACTTCTCAGGGTCGTAACTTTTGCATACGACCTCCATTTTAGGCATGTGATAGCCCATTGGAAAGGTATTTTCGATAAATACACATTACGCCATCAAACTTTGACTCAGTCTATATTTTGACCATGGAGAACCAAAAAAACACTATTTAGGGCTCCAAAACAACCCTGAAAGTACAACAAGATGTGCTGACATGAAAACATACAAAATAATCTAGTTGGATTAGGTGAGAGGCCACCAGTATCCACCTGGAAGATGTGTAGGGATTCAAATAGCCCCAAAAGTGTATAACCCACAATTACAAAGAATTATAGAAGAATGCGTTGAACTAAAACTGACAACAGGAGCCAGTTGGAATAGGTGGGAGGACACCAATATCCACCTGGATCACATAGAATTCTAAATGTCTTAATGGTGATCTCAATATTCATTGTGAAACTAGCGTGCCTTGCCTTCATCCACCTTTTTAAATGTCTAAGACTATGGGTTATAAAAAATGATAATATAAGTATATGTGAGAGATTTTATGAAATTATTGATCCTAAGCATCAAGTTTTAATCTAGATGGGTATTTGAGTTAGCACTCTTTAAGACTAAAAGGTATAGTGACAAGTGATTTATGGTACTAAGACAATGTAGTCATCAGGGAATCTCACCACTTATACATGACTTGTCTATGAGTAACAACAATTCAATATTGGCTTTTTTAAATGTAGATCTCTAAATGATAGAATTAGAGATCCATGTGAAATATGTTTCAACTAGGGTAATGAAGAGGAAAATTGTTGCTTCAATCCATGCCAACTAATTTATATGAATAACAATACCTTGGAGCATATGCCCAGAAGGATAGGTTGATATTATTAATGTTGCTAGCTCTTTGAAGCTTGTATTTACTATTGAAATATGCAACAAATAAACATATACTTTACTATTGTGCTACCTCATGACTGTCATTATTGCGTAGGTTACAAGATTAAAGGAAGATTTTCATAATTGTAAAAGATATGCATAATTGCATGAAAGAGATCTTATGCAATAGTGAAGGGTATGAATTAGTTTCACATAGTGTTATCTTTCCCATTAGCACATTCATAGTCTTTGAAGGATAGGTGCTAAGACTAAGAATTGAGTAATAACCACAACCCTCCTTTCATCTGATAGAGGCAAATATCAAGTGAGAAGAAGACACGGAGAAACTATTCATGCACAATTGTTGATTGATATTTCACCTTGACATTACAAACAAGAAACCCAAGCAATGAACCAATTGACAATAGAGTCTTTTTTTCTGCCCATTGTTGGTCGGAGATAGAGCCTGTTAGGATCTGACCCTAACCCCTCTTAGTTGGTTATTAGTTAGAATGATATATTTTCCATGTAATAAAGGCCAACATTAGTAATAAGGCCTATTCAATGTAAGAAGACCTAATACAAACTTCCGCTTATAGAAATATATTCCTCTAGAATGTTCTTTAGAAGATAGCAGTAGTATAAATAAGAGTAGGAGGTATGAGAAAGTTTGTTTGGAGTATTATTGTAAGAGAGATCTACTCATTTTGGAGGTCACCCCCTCGAAGAGGCAAGTGAAAAAATATTTCTTGGTGCTATCAATAATATATTTTTACTCTCTATTGAATGTTCCTATTATTCTTAGGGCACATTTGCTTGTTGTGTTGTCTATTTCAAGTTAAGCATATTATAAGTGGTATCAGAGCTCTTTCCTAGGCCAACACACACCCATTTTTTTTTATAAATTTGTAGGATAAAGATGTGTTCTAATTTCTTTAAACTACAAAGATATGTTTTTCAGCGCATAAATATACAGTCGAGGAAGCATACACGCAGGAAATACAAGAGGTTTTTAAGATCACATTATTGTACACCCTTGTAACCCCGATTGGTACCCCTTCGAGTGGTAGCACATCAAACAACACATGTACATAGATTTTCTCTTCCTCATATTTATGGTATATCGGAAGAGCCCGAGGATATCCTAAAATTGTTCCTAGATCAACCAATCGACCACCTGGCCGCTATAGTGCCATTGAGAACAACACTCAGGAAGATACTCTCTAATACATGTGTAATCAGGTAGTAGAACTAAGGGTACGGTCGAGCCTCATTAGTTGGCTCCCTGAGATATTAGGTTGAGTATTGTGTTGGGTATGTGTTATATTCTTTGCATGTGTGTGTGTGGGCGCGTCAGATTCGAAAATTGTGTCAGATGATCCCTCGCAGTTGTTTTTGGTATTTTTAACGGTTTTTGTTATTTTTAGCGGTTTTCTAAATTAATCCCGGATTAAGGGATTAGGGTTTTGGTATCTACGGAATACCTAAAAACATTGTATATATTGTATGTTGAATGATGAAATTCATGATATAATGAATATAAGAAAGGTTTTCCCCGGTTGAGGGTTTCCGGTATAAATCTCTATGTACTATGTGTATCAGCCATTGATTAAATTTTGTTTTGCTTAAGAATCTATATGCATTTATTTACTTCACAGGTTTAAAACTTACATGTTGTATCAGAGAACGTTTTTGGCTTCAAAGGGATGCCTTTGTTACTGAGGGTTTGGCTTGGTCTTGATAGGTCAAGTTTATCTTGGGTCTGTGATAAACTTGGGTTTAATGGGAGCTTTTGCAGTGGAGATTCGAGTATAGAAAGAGGAGTGGCGAGCTCATCTAGAATCGAGATAGAGAAGTTCAACAGTAAAAAAATTGATCTATGGAAGCTCAAGATGGACTTCTTGTAGACAAAGAACAATGGATCGTTGTGGATCCTGGTACACAGCCTACTGGTACACCGTCTAATAGCACACTGGCTACTGGAACACAACCTACTAGTACACAAACTACCAGTACACCACCTACTGGTATGTTGAAGGAATATTGGGAGAAGTTGGACAGAAGAGCAAGGAGTACTATTCGACTCTGCATGGCAGATTCGGTGTTGTTGAATGTCTCAGGAGAATCTACATACAAGGAAATATGGGATAAGTTGGGGAATTTGTATCAATCAAAGTCCTTGGTAAACAAGTTGTTTCTTCGAAAGAAGTTGTATCATCTTAGGATGGAATATGGAGATTCTGTGATAGAACATCTAAATGCCTTTAATACTCTGGTAAGTCAACTTGTCTCTGTTAATATTACGATTGCAGAAGAATATAAGTGTATTACTTTGTTATGTTCTTTTCCAGACTCTTGGGATAATCTGGTTGTAGCAATAGGTAGTACCACTTAATCTACATTGAAGTATGAGGATGTAGTTGCATCCTTGTTATCTGAAGAGATGAGGTAGAAAAGCATGGATGTTCATAGCACATATGCTTTATTTGTAAGAGGTCGTACCCAAGATAGGAATCTTGGTAAGTCTTTGGGGAGGAGATCTAAATCTACAGGTAGATCTAAGTATCCAGGAAAATATTTGAGGAAATGCTGGAAGTGTGGTAAAACATGGCATTATAAGAAAGATTGCAAGTCTAAGAAGGTTGAAAAACCAAAGGGATCTGATAGTA
>SNQJ01S0240370.1:0-13546 GCA_010110895.2 Picea sitchensis
TGATAAAGAGCACTGCTGCCACTTAAAGAGAGTTTTCCTAAAGTGTCAGAGGTATGGCCTATCTTTAAACCCCAAGAAATCATTGTTTGCTATGAAAGAGGGGAAGTTGTTAGGTCACATAGTGTCAGCAGAAGGAGTAAGGATTGACCCAGGCAGGGTGGAAGCGATTCAGGCCCTGTCGCTCCCCCGATCTAAGAAAGAAGTTCAGGCATTTTTGGGGAAGGTCAACTTTCTGAGAAGGTTCGTCTCAAACTTCATCGAGCTGATGAAACACACTACAACCATGCTCAGGAAGGGCCATGAAATAAAGTGGACTGCTGAATCCAGGGGATCTTTTGACCAGATAAAGAAAGCATTGACTGAGGCACCTGTGCTAATCAGTCCCAATTATTCTAAAGATTTCCTGATTTTCTCATTTGCTTCTGATGACTCAATAGCAGCAATCCTATTGCAGAGAAACGATAAAGGGCGAGAGCAGCCCATTGCCTTCTTCAGCAAGGCATTGAGAGATGCTGAACTCAGATATGAGATCATGGAAAAGCAGGCCTACGCATTGGTGAAAGCTCTCAAAGCTTTCAGAATCTATGTCTTGCACTCAAAAATCACTGCATATGTCCCTTCAACTTCTGTGAAGGACATCCTTATACAACCTGACATAGACGGGAGAAGGGGCAAATGGATAGCTAAGATCCTCGAATTTGACCTGGAAATTAAGCCCACCAAGCTGATAAAGGGGCAAGGTTTGGCCAAGTTGTTGGCTGAATCCAATTACAAAGCCCTAGAGATTAACTACATCAATGAACAAGCCGAGTCATCCAACAGTAATTCCCAGGTCACCATACCACTAGCAGCATGTCCCTGGTACAGGGACATCTTGTACTTTCTGCAGGAATTAAAGCCCCCTGACGGACTAGGAAAGAGTAGGGCCAGAGCTTTAAAGCTCAAAGCGGTCAAATACTGCCTCATTGACCGAGCCTTGTATTGGAAAGACCCTCTGGGGATATTATTAAGATGTCTGGACCCATTGCAAGCACAGAAAGTGATGTTCTATTTTCATAGCAGTCTTTGCGGGGGTCATCATTTTTGGAAGACCACAACCCACAAAATCCTCCGGGCTGGGTATTACTGGCCTACTCTGTTTACTGATGTCTACAGGGAAGTCAGGGCTTGCATCAAATTCCAGAAATTCTTAGGTAAATAGCAACTCAAATCTTTGCCATTAAAGCCTGTAGTATTTTCGGCACCCTTTCAGCAGTGGGGATTGGATTTCATCGGAGAGATTCATCCTCCCTCAAGTGGTCAGCATAGATGGATCCTCACTATGACTGATTATTTCACCAAGTGATAGAGGCGGTCCCCACCAGGAGCACTTCCCACAAAGTAATCATCAGCCTCTTGGAAGACATCATAGCCAGATTTGGTTGTCCAAGCAGAATTGTCACTGACAATGCCTCCCCCTTCAGGTCTGAGCCACTGATCAAATTTTGTGAACAATTTGGGATTTCATTGGTTCACTCTACTCCATACTATCCTCAAGGAAACAGACTGGCAGAGTCCTCCAATAAAATCCTAATCAAGCTTAACAAAAAGTTATCGGAGGACAATTAGAAGGCCTAGGACTCAAAGCTCAAATTTTCTCTTTGGGTCGATCGGGTGACAATTAAGAAGTCCCTGGGTCTCTCTCCTTTCCAACTTGTTTACGGAATAGAGGCCGTTTTTCCCACTCAGCTTGCCCTACCTGTGGCAAATTTCCTCCAGGTCCTTGAAGGAGAACCTAATCATATACTCAGAAGGATTCATCAGATGGTGGAAGTGCAGCAGATTAGAGAACAGGTCATGGACAGAGCCAACAATCGTCAACAGAAGATCAAGCAGGCTTTTGACAGGAAGAACAAGAAGAAGGAATTTGAACAGGGTGATCTAGTGCTCAAATGGGATGCACCCAGGCAGGAAAAGGGAAAACATAGTAAATTTGATGCCCTTTGGATCGGGCCTTTCAAGATCCTTGAAGTATTTTCGAACAACACTTACAGGTTGCAGGATCTGGAAGGCAATGAAGTTTTTGGCAACCCAGTAAATGGGCATTTCTTGAAAAAGTGTTTTTTGTGAGCCACAATTGGCTCTTTTTGTGTCGTTTTGTACATATTGTTTCTGTTTTTGTTTTTCGGACTAATAAATGACTCCACAGCCCAACAACAAAGGCACTGAATCTGCAAAAGAGTTCTTAGAGCATCACAGGGATGACTCTATCCCCCATGGAGCCAGATGTTAGAGATATTTCTTGTAAGGGGGTCAGAGTGCAAAAGAATGGGTTAAAAACCCACTTGTCTTAAGTTCGGGTGCTAATGTGCCCATGATTAAATAAAAAGCAAGATTGGATGGCTAGGATCACGGCGCCCGGATCAACGGTGCAGGTGTGATTCCGGACCCCCCCTGCCTTTATACCTTTAAGCGGGGGGGGGGTCCGAAATCCGGGGCGCACCTCTTCAATGGCCCAGATTAGCGCGCCTAGATCAACGGTGATAAGAGCAATTCCAGACCCCCCCTGCCTTTCTACCTTTAAGCGGAGGGGGGGGTCCGGAATCGTAGATGCAACTTCCGATGGCTGAGATTACCGCGCTCGGATCAACGGCGCTGGGTTAGTCTCGCTCCTCTCAGTCGCCCTATGTTTAGCCAGCATGGGCCCTCCTCCCACCATGTCATCCTCTAGAATGACCTTCCTCCCGCTGCCATGTGTCATATTTCCTCCTCCACCCTTTCATCCGGGTGGCCCCTTCCCTGTCTCATCATCTTCTCACCACCTTCCACGTCCATTCTCCTACCTTCTCCACTTATATCCCTTTTTCCCTATGTCATCCCCTGCCACCTCTCTCGCCTCTCATCGTTCTTACTCCGCCCCTGCGGTTGTGGCCCCGTCACCTCGTTGCCATCCCCCCACTTCCTGCGTTGGCCTCCATACCCGTCCTTCAAGCTGCTCAGTTATTCCAGGTGGCAACGCGAGGAGTCTTCCATATCCCAAAATGTCGAGCTCTCCTGATCATCCTCAAGCCCAAGAAGCAGTTATTGAAGCAGTTGGTGGTGGTTAGACATCGTCTTCGCCATAATGGGGACGTCCAGCAATGAATTAAAGGCATGTCGACTCGCCGCTGGAACTGTAAAAGAATTAAGATTGCGTCTGACATAAGTTGCACGATCTTTCAGATGTTGACTGTCAGAAGACATGCAGACGCAAAGCTTTCAGTGCCGTGTCTTGATTTTGCTGCTGTTGTTGTTTTGAGTATATGAAAGCATTTTCGCCATTTTTGTATCTATCGATGGTTGAGCTGAGCTCTCGGTTGTAAATCTCTAATGAAGCACTGATACTCTGGTTATATATGCACTTTTGAGACTTCTTGCCTGATGAATGCCAGTTTCTTTTACGTCTTTGTTACATTGTGTTAGAATCGCTCGGAATTGGAGGATCCAATCGAGCTATAGCTGTATAGGATGATGTTGGTAGGATCACTGTAGCAGTTATAATGTTTCTAGCCAGTTCTTGTGGTTATTCCCAGTGCTGAGTGACTTGGAATTGGAGGATCCAGTCAAGTCTTCCTTGGTTTCCTGAGACCCTAAGGCAAGCAGATCTTGTCTTCAGTGTCTTTCTTCTGCGAATAGCCGTAAGCCTGTTGCCCAAAGCTGTTTGTTCATTTTCCTCACTAAGTCTTCCACCTACTCACCCTTTTATCAGCTCACTGGCTGAAGTTGGATCAAGACCTCCTTTGTTACCATATGTACCAGACTCAGTCCCTGAGTTAGAGTAATATCTCCTCGAGTTTTCCTTCATTTGATCACCCCTTTTAAATAAATCGTGACATTAAAATGATGGGTGTCGGGCTCTGCTCCTGCAAGCAATCCAGGAGTGACTTCCGGCTCCAACACCATGAAAACCATAAGTAGCCGAAGGTGATACAGGAAAATGAAACCATACCGGCCCTCGCATGCGATGAACTGCTTGGTTATCATCAGTAAGTCATGCCATCGTTGCTTTAGCATATTCGTGGGAAAACCTTTGTCACAGGAGCTCACTCTTCATGACTAGAAGAGAAATGTCCATGGGACATCTTCCACTTTGCAATTTTTTTGACCATCTCTGTCCAACAACAGGTAGACTGGTAGCTAAACTGAGAAATTTCTCATCAATTTCCAACTGCACATCCCCAACCTTGGCTCGGCAACCATCAAAGGTTAATGCAAATTGTCGAGCCACGCTAGGGTTATAGCCATCAAACTTTTGTATGAACGGGAGCCATATGAATTCCTCAAGGTCACTGTAAGCACCATCGAACATCAACAAAGATTGGCAACCATTGGGCTCAGCCCTTACGACTGGAGCCATGGTGCGGGCGCATGGTAGGGTTCGGATTAAACACACAGGAGCAAAATCGTTTTGGCTAACAGCTGAGAACGAAGAAAGGGGATGCAAATTAATGTACGTGTGCGAGGGTGGTGGGATTATCCACCGCCATGAAACATAGTAATGGCACAGTACAAACCCTGTTCAATCAATTATAACCAAAATCAAAGTATTCAGCCAACCCAAAGATTTAAACGGTGGATAGTTATATCAATATGCCAATGTATAGTTTGAAACCATGAGCGTTCAACGTTAAATCAAACCCAAATTTTAAATATGCGCCTGTAATAATTCAAACTAATGCCATTCAATATGAGATGTGTAATCAAAGTTTATAAAACATTGTGATAAGAGATTTCATAAAATCGATAAGCCAAGAGCTTATAATAGTAAGGATCTCATCATATAAAAACCAAAATCAACCATGTCCTTTATATAATCTCATAATTTACATGCTCAACACCTTATCAATCAAATAAAAATCGAGTTGCGCAACCAAAGCAAGAATGTCATAGTTTGAAAAATCTTTTCAGCCACCTAATAATAAACCAAAGGTAAGTACCAAGCAGATCATGACAATTCGAAAAACGATAGAGGAGTTTTCACGCTTTCAGTCGTGAAAACTAAATTGAAACCAATTTGCAAATGTCGCATGAAATGAAAATATCGTTAATCTACAAAATGCGACAACAATTTGAAGTTCAGAAGACATAGGTGTAGGCATATTTTAAGGCAAATGGAAAAAATTGAATTGGCTGCCAACACCTAGTTGGTGAAATATGTATTATGTGGGCCCGAAGGGAAAAGTAGATCGAAATTTTGGATGCTGGAATATTGGGAAGAAACAAGTGTAGGAACTCCCAAAGTCTCGAGGTTTGAAGTCCCGAAGTCCCGAACACTTCGAAGATGTAAAGACCATAGTGGATTTCAGCCATTGGATGATGGGTAAACATGGACTGTTGATCCACTCGACTTTGCGAGCTCGATAATTGGAACTCTGAGAGATAGTTGTGTGTTCTTTGAAATCTTCAAAGACCGAAAGCCCGAGTAGCACCTAGTATTTTATCATTTGGTCACAGCCCGTGATCGTATGGGTTGGGGAGTAAGAAATAGGGAGATATAACCCGAAAGTTACAGAGCCGAGAAGAGCTCAAAATATTCGTGAAATTGAAACATTTTCTTAAATCGGATTGGTTTTGAATGTGTGGAATTTTTTAAGGAGAGATGACCTGACAAATTATGGTTGTCTGCACGTTGTGATTGCAAAAGTTTGACGAGTGCCATAACCGATTAGAATTACCACTGAGTATAAAATAAATGGAAAGGGGATGGATTGCTTCCCATTCTGAGGATGCAGCAAAAGGAATGTATGTTCACTTGGGAGTTGAAGGATCAAACTCCAATGGGCATGGAGAAGAGATAGATAAGGAAGGAAACATGATGAAAATCATTGAAAATTTGCAGAAAGATGCCCAAACTCACTGAGTAGATAGCAAAAATCTCAGGAAAACTCAGGAAAAACAAGGTGAATTCAACATAAAGTTGTTAAAGGTTTTGGAGAGAATAGAAACGAAGTTGGATAAGGAGAGTGACTCGAGCAGAATAGGGAGTCACCAAACTTCTAAGGGGAGAAGATCAAGGAGTGTTGGTAGACACCATCATCACTCCCAAATTTGCTCCAAGAGAAGGGCACATAGTAATTCAAGCCCATCTCCTACCAGAAAGCATAGAAGATCTGGAGTGGATGAACTAAAGGGAGAAATGAATAAGATTAAGCCTCCTAAGTTTGATGGAGAACATAAGGAGGAAGATGTCGAAACATGGTTTCTTGGCATGAGGAAATATTTCCAACTTTAGAATTATTCCTCTCATGCAGAAGGAAAAATTGCATTGTATCAACTGAAGGGAAAGGCATCCATGTGGTGGGATCAACTTGTGCAGGTGCAACACATTAGAGAGAAAAATATCATCTGGAAAGAATTCAAGAGGTATTTTGAAAAGAAATACTTGACTAAAAGGTATTATTATAGAAAGATGAAAGAGTTATTTGAACTCAAGATGGGCAGCATGACCATTGATGAATATGAACGAAGATTTTTGGAATTGATGAAGTATGTTCCGTTCATCAAGGATAAGACTTTGAAGATTCAAAGATATCTAAGTGGATTTCCACCTTCCATTGGTGACAAGATTCAGTATGATGACCCAAAAACCATGGAAGAAACGATAAGGAGGGAGAAATGTTTATATGAAAAACAAAAAGAAAAACCTACCTTCCAAAAGGCTTGGGAAGACAAGAAGAAATTTAAGATGGACCAGAGGAAGAAGGGAACTAAGACACCATTTTTCATGAACATTCCTCAGGGACAAACATATTTTAGAGAACCTAGAAAGGCGAAAATGGGTGGACAAATGCCAAGACAGACACCTATGGAGTGTTGGGGTTGTAAAGAAAACCATAGGTACAAAGATTGCCCCCAAAGAAATGATAAAGTGAGATTTGTCCACAATGTTCATTAAGATGAAACAATGGAGGATATGGGAAGTAGAATGCCAAGGATTTACACATCCCTAGACAACAAGCAAGATGAATTTGAGTTGCACATGATTGAAGTGGAAGGTATGATTAACAACCATGTCTTTACTATTTTAATTGATTCAGGGGCTATCCATAGTTATATAGATCCTAGAGTGGTGGAAAGTTTGCATTTATCAAGAAGCAAACATGAAAAATCTTGGTTAGTGCAGTTGGCTACAGGAACCAAGAGGAAAGTCACCGAGTTGGTTAAGTCCTGTCATGTGGACATGAATGGACTGAGCACAAAGGTTGAATTGAACATTCTTCCTTTAGGCTTTTATGATTGTTTAATTGGGATGGACTGGTTGGACCAACACCATGCCATCTTGGACTATTGTAACAAGGCATTCACTTGCCTGGATGAGGAAGGGAATCAAAAAATAGTCCAAGGAATTCCCAGAGATGTTTCTATCAGAGAAATCTCAGTAATGCAGCTGAAGAAGTGCTACAGAAAAGGCTGTCAATTATTTGCAGCCCATGTGGAGGAAACACCCAAGGATAAGGTGTTAGGTATTGGAGATCATGCAGTACTAAAGGAGTTTGAAGATGTATTTCAAGAGGTACCAGGATTACCTTTGAAAAGAGATATTGACTTCTATGTAAACTTGATTCCTGGAGCAGCTCCAGTATCGAAAGCTCCATACAGAATGAGTACGCCAGAGCTGAAAGAACTGCAATTGCAGTTTGAGGAGCTTTTGAAGAAGGGGTACATACGCCCAAGTGTGTCACCTTGGGGTGCCCTCGTTCTATTCATGAAGAAGAAGGACAGAATTTTGAGATTGTGTATCGATTTCAAACAATTGAACAAGGTAACTGTAAAGAACAAGTATCCTCTTCTGAGGATTGATGACCTCTTCGATCAATTGAAGGATGCGAAGATATTTTCTAAGATAGACCTCAGGTTGGGATACCACCAGGTAATTATTAAGGATGAATACATCAACAAGACTGCCTTTAGAACAAGGTATGGTCATTACAAGTTCACAGTGGTGTCGTTTGGGCTGTCAAATGCACCTGCTGTTTTTATGTGTCTGATGAATGGTGTATTCAGGGACTATCTAGACAAGTTTGTCATAGTCTTCCTAGATGAAATTCTGGTATATTCCAAGTCAGAGGAAGAGCATGAACAACATCTTAGGATGGTGTTGCAAGTGATAAGAGAGCACCAATTGTATGACAAGTTGAGCAAATGCTTATTTTATCAGGAGCACGTCCATTACTTGGGGCATATTATTTCGAAGGAAGGGATAGTTGTAGATCTTGAGAAGATTGAGGCCATTAGAGAATGGTCAACGCCAAAGAATGTGATAGAAGTTATATCCTTCATGGGTCTAGATGGATATTATAGAAGGTTTATCGCAGGGTTCTTGAGGATAGCTCACCCTATCAATTCCTTGCAAAGGAAGGAGAAAACATTTCAGTGGATAGATGATTGTGAGAAAATATTTCAGCAGTTGAAGCAACTGTTAACCAGTGCTCCAATCTTAAGGATTGCAGATCCAAACAAAGATTTTTTTGTGTTCATTGATGCGTGCAAAGAAGATCTGGGAGGAGTACTCACTCAGAATGGATTCACAATCTATTATGAATCCATAAAGTTGAAAGAACATGAAAGGAACTATGCAACTCATGATTTGGAGTTGGAATCCATAGTACTCGCTCTAAATAAATGGAGGCATTACCTCATGGGAAGGAGGTTTGAATTGAAAACAGACCATAACGGTCTGAAGTATTTGTTTGATCAGCCAACCCTGAATGCTAGGTAGAGTAGGTGGCTGGAATTTCTCTGTGAATACGATTTTGATATCAAGCATATAAAGGGAAGGATAATAAAGTGGCTGATGCACTTAGTAGGAGAGTACACGAATTACATGCTACAACAATTAGCATGTATCAAACCGATATAAAGAGCAGAGTTTTGGAAGCTGCAAGTGCAGACTTGCAGTACAGGGAATTGGTAGAGAAGCTACATCAAGATAAGATGCCGCAAGGAGTGGAAGATTATAAGTTAGAGACTGATGCAATACTTTTGTAAAAGAACAAAGTTTATCTACCTAATGTCCAGGGTTTGAAACTTGCAATTCTGAAAGAAATGCATAACATGCCTTATGTTGGGCACCCTAGATATCAGAAGACTGTGGAAGTAGTCAAGAGCCATTACTTTTGGCTAGGTATGAAGAAAGATATTGTAGAATACATCGCCAGATGTATGGAATGCCAAAAGGTTAAAGATGATCATAGGCACCCAGCTGGATTGCTGCAACCTTTACCCATTCCTGAGTGGAATTGGGAAGTGGTGACAATGGATTTCATCATAGGATTTCCCAGAACATGCAAGAATCATGATTCAATTATGGTAGTGGTGGACAAGATTACAAAAGATTCCCATTTCATTCCGTTAAAGGCTACTCAAAAGGCAACGGAGGTTGCTGATATTTTTATGAAGGAAGTGGCATGATTGCATGTAATTCCCAAGACAATTGTGTCTGACAGAGACCTAAAATTTACCTCAAATTTCTGGAAAGGGTTATTCAAGGGATTTGGAATGAATCTGAATTTCATTACAGCCTATCATCTTGAGTCAAATGGACAGACAGAGCGGGTGAATCGAGTGATAGAATACATATTGAGGATGTATGTGATGGACAAACCATCGAAATGGGAAAACTACCTACACTTGGTAGAATTCACCTACAACAATGGGTATAAGGCATCATTGAAGATGAGCCCATTTGAAGTACTTTATGGAAGAAATTGCAATGCTCCAGTAAGCTGGGATAACCCAGCTGATAGAGCGGTAGTTGGGCCAGAGTTTCTCAAGGAAATAGAAGAGAAAATGATGAAAATTAAGCATAATTTGAAAGCTGCCCAAGACAGGTAGAAAAGTTATGCTAATAAAAACAAAACCCACAGAGAGTTTAAAGTGGGAGATCATGTTTTTTCTGAAAGTAAAAGCCAATAGAAGCTCCCTGAGGCTGGGAAACTATTCCAAGTTGGCAGCCATATTTTTTGGGCCATTTGAAATCCTAAAAAGGATTGGGTCAGTTGCATATATTCTTGCATTACCTGCATCCATGACTGTACATAATGTGTTTCATGTTTCGTTACTTAAGAAATATTTACCTGATCCTAATCATGTGATTGACTGGAATGTGATCCAGGTGGAACAAGAAGGTGTCCTGCAAGTGCATCCTGTGCACATATTGGACTAGAAAAGCAAACAACTCCGGAATCAAGCCATATGACTTGTAAAGGTCTAGTGGACCTGCTATGCGAGCAGAATACCCACATGTTTTTGAATATTTTGGAAATCTTGTTGATGTTGTGTGAAAGTTGCACTGAGGACAGTGCAAAAATAAGGGGAGGGGATTGTAATACCCTAAGGATGTGCCCCAATTGCATTATGAATTGTAATTATGTTTTATAGGCTGGTGAGACAAGTTTATATAAGTTGTTGGGCTTATGTGTTTATTAGGCCAGAGATCCTAAGTGTTGAAGGCCAAGAGCCTAGTTTTTGTACATGTAATGATGCACATTATTAATATAAATTTTTTTTTGCGTGTGGACTGACCATGATGACTGAGTGATGGGGGACTAAGATTCCAAAAAATATGGGTAAGGGAGAGGGGGCTGAAAGGTTGGGAGAAGTGCTAATCTTAAGAGCTTAAGACCTTGGTGATAATAATTAAATATTATTCCAAAGCTATGTAAATGTTTATGTTTTATCCTAAGTTCCTGGTTGGGGGAACATGTGCAAATGGGGAGCATGCAGCCCCAAGGAGACAGGTGTTGACCTGGGTGCATGCAGTTAAAACCAGAGAAGGGATCCATGTTGGGGGTTTGACCTCCCATTTTCCATCCTTTGTCTAAACTCATGGGTGTCCATGATCGACCTCTATTTTTGGTGTTTGTTCTAGGGAATTATTACCTAAACTGTTAAGTCTCTGCGTGGGATATTTGTACACCCTCACGCATCTCTGAAACCAAAACTGTGAACCCGTCCCGTGTTGCATGGTTGAGAAACCCAAAATTGCCTAAGTTGTGTTGTGCTATCCTAGTGGGATGTTGTGAGCACAAAATTCCTGACCGTGTGAGGTTGCTTCCATTGATTGTGCATTGATGAGCCTTGTTGTTGTGTCCTCACTGTGTTGGAATGAGTCAAAAGAACAGGTTGCCAAGCTTGTGAGTGAATCTCTCTAGGTGAGAGAGTGTGCGGAGGAAGTGAGAACTCCTGGAAGGGGTCTTGTAGCTGCCACAGAGCTCAGAGACTTCTGGTCCAGTCTATTGTTGAAGCCCAGGGAAAGAGAGGTTTAACAGTCGAAGGACTGTCTGGGTGACAGTGAAGGTGTATACTCCTGGGGTGGGACATACATGTGGGGAATGAGGGTTTATGAGTAGTGGGATTAAGTGACTCCCGGGAGAGAATTCTTCCTCTGTAACTGTGTGTATTTCGTTGACCTTGCCTAGCTTAGGATTCCCTACCCGGTGGAGCTTAATCCCAGCTCGGGGGTGACCTACTACTGAGAGTGATGATAAACACGGTCTAAGGATGGGAGGTTTGTGGAAGGTCTACACGCAGTTGGTGGAATTACTACAGTTTCAAAGATAAGTATCAGTTTCTGCTTAATATTATGTTTTACATGCCTGTGATGATTATATGTTATCATGTATTCAGTTGCACATATGAATTATTCATAATCTCCTTGCTGATGTATATTAGTAGTAATCATGTGCTTACTTTGTATTGTTTAGAACAAACTGTTAATTATATTTAATATGCGTGTTATATATACAAGTATGAGAATGTTCTGCATGGTAGCATTACCCAACATGTTGGTTGATCCAGGGGATCAAATTTTGCTCAAAATTCAAAGTTCTCATAATCGCTTCAAAACAAACAGGGATGTCGGCCTTGTCGTCATGAACCCAATGCAATTCGAACGGGTTCAAACAAACACTGTATGAGGGAGATATAGCGTTCTGTTCGATTTGCCAAACAGAAAAAAATTTGATGATTGTACAGTCCATACCATTGCTGATGTGGCAAGCATTTAATTGACAGGCGCATGGACAAATTATATTTGGACATGTGGCATGATTTATGGAAAATTGGGAGGTGCCACATGGCCCAGACATGGGCTGCCACATGGCACTATGTTAAAGGTTGTTTGTTTAAAATTTTGTGGAGTCCACGGGGGTCGAACCTTGGACCTCCAAGCATATGGCAGAGTCTTGGAAAAGGCCGCCCAACCAGTGTGCCTATGGGTGGTTCTTAATATATCTATGTGCAAACATTTATTTAAGTTGTGATATGTTGTACATTTGGGCGCGTCTGGGCTGGGGCTTAGCCCCAGACCCGATCGCACACACTTTTCCATATGACCATGCAACGGAGCACGGGAGTCATGAGCATGAAATGGGTTTAATTTTCAAATGGTCACCATGTTGTTAACCCACCATTTGTCAAGCGCTCATGCAATTTGGCAATGGATCCCCTTTTTGTGTTGAGACTTGGCCACATGGCCCCATGCACCCAATACCTTTGACTTTGGGGGCCCAAGATCCGCTAACGGTGCGAAATTTTGGCACCAATCACGGGAATGCATGTGGGTGCTGGGTTTAGGCACGAAAAATGCCCAAAATCCAGGTTAGAGACACAAAGGTGTGTTTTGGTGAACCAGAGACAATAAGCTTGAAGGGGAAAACTTCCAGGAAGCATATCTTCTTCATTGTTTGGCCAAACCAGGTGCTGAAAAATCCCAGCTAGCGGTTTTTGGGCGTTCTGGAGCCATTAGGGCCATCTATTTGGCATTTTGAGCACTATAAAGCACTATTTTTATCACTTTGAGAAAATAATATAAAAGATCCATTGGAAGATGGACCAGGAGATGTAGCCCAAGAGAGGGGTGAACTCCTTTATCATTTGATGTGTTATGTGTTTACTGTTCACTGTTATTTGTTGGTTATTATCTGCATCTTGAATGTGAAAGTTTCTCTAACTTATGTGTTTGCAAATTGATCCTTTTTCCTAAGCACACTTATTTAAAAACTTGCAAATATTTCCAAGATACAAGCCCTTTCATTTTCAAATCAAGTTGGTATCAGGGCATAGGTTTTTGAAGGCTTGATTATTTGCAAGTGTTTGTTTCTGATGCTCACAAGGTTGAAGCTCACAAGAGGAGAAGGTAAACTTGTAGAGCCAAGTTCTCAACTTTCAAGAAGAAGTACTATACAATCACCTCAATATTCAAGGAGGCATTCACCAAGTATGGCTCATGAAGGGGGTCATGAAAATTTTCCCTCTGAAGATGAAGATCTCAGAAAGGCTTTCATGGATATGAGAGAAATTATGAAAGTCTTGCTGGAAGAAAGGAATGCAAGGTTGCAAGTCGAAAGCTCCAACCCTTTAAAGGGAAAGGGAGATAGTGGTGATAAATGTTGGATTACTGAGAGGGGGGGTGAATCAGTAATAACGTAATTATAATCATTTTTCTTCAAATGTTATATCAATGTAGAATTATTATCCAATAATGAGCAGTAATAAATAAACAATCACACACATGCACAATACACCA
>SNQJ01S0240371.1:0-13546 GCA_010110895.2 Picea sitchensis
ATTTATTTCATTCTTTATTTGGTGCGACCAACATTGACCCTCACCATTCACGTAGGATGCAAGGGTTACCTCCAGAAGATCTAGAAGAATACACTCCTTTTCTTCCTAACTCACCAGAGGGTTCTCCTAAAGGAGAATTCAATAACGATGTAACCTCTGAGATTGGAAGTTCTACTCCATTGGAGGAATCAATACTTCCTGTAAATTTGGTATTGAGTGTTGTACAAGATCCACTTTTGCTCCAGATTAATTCGTCGAGAGATGTTGTTGCTAAAGAGTATACTAGAATAAATACTAGACATCACATAGAGTATCATGTAGACGATCCACTCTTTCAGAGTGATTCATTTAGAACTCTGGTTCATACTGCTGGAATTTTTAATCCTAGCTCTTCTCCCCCTATTCGTTCTTTTTGGAAAACCTCTTCGGGACAAGATATTTTTGAAAAACTAGGAATGATTCATCTACATCAAAGGACCTCTAATCAACCTATGGAATCACATACACCTATGAATTCCACTTCTTATACAATACCTTTAGATCATTTTACTGGCATGACCAGTAAAGTTGTCACAGTTTCAGACCAATTGTTGGTTGGTTCTCACACAATTCTTCCTCTCCATCTCGCTAGATCTATCGTGGTCCCACGAGCTACACCTTTTTTTGTCGGAAGTGCGGTAATAAATCAATATCCTATTTGAAAAAAACTTCCTCTTATCTCAAATATGTCACTTCCCCCTGGGTATAACGCTTTGAATATTTCCATTGCTAATACTACCCAGAATCCATCTAGAGGGGCCAATCTTTTTATTCCTCCTGGGTATAATGTTGTTAGTAGTTTTGTTCCTACACCTACCCATGTTCTCTTTGGGGGGCTTAGAATTCCTCCTCCACCTTCACCTGGAGGATCTAATCATCCGAGCCCAAGTAGCTCCAATAAATTTGGAGGCACAAGTCATTATGTCACTTCTGGTTCTCAAATTCTTGTTGGAGTCCAACCTCATGTTCGGATCCAACCTCAAGTTGGGATCCAACCTCAAGTTGGGGGGCAACCTCAAGTTGGGGTCCAACCCCAAGTTGGGGGCCATAACCCAGTGTATGGGTAGTATACCCCTGGATTACAGTCTCAACCTTGGAATTTTCCTTTCCAAGGCAATCAACAACCGCCTAGGGGGGAAAATCCTCAAGTTAATTCTATTCTACCCTCTAATTTTGGACAACCATATCCAGGTTATATGAATCCTACCTGGGGTCAAGGTTTTCATTCTAACACTACTTTACAAGGAATCTTACCCAATCAACCAACTCATGTTGTCTATTCGACTCAAAACCCCCCACCACTGAATTTGACAGGACTGTCTAACTATCTACAAATTGCTTATGGTCCTATTGGTATACCTACGGGATTACCTCCTTGTTGTATCCTTTTCGTCACCTGAATGAGCAAAAGAGGGACACTTGGAAGTTCAATTGGGTTAGATGAAAAAAACAGAAGTTAGTGCAAGAGTTAGACACATCAAGCACAAGAAACAAATAAACAAATAATCTAACAACAATTAAAGAAACTAAACTAAAGTGCATAAGGAAATTAGAACCAAAATCAACCAAATAATTGACCAATATTCATGCCACCAATGGATAGATTGTATTAGTGGGAAAACAACAAATAGAAAGGGAGAATTACGGGTACCCTCTTCCTCCAAGGGAGGGCTCTTGAACCCCCAATGAGAGAGATCTTCTTACAAATAGCAAACTAAAATGAAATGGTGAAGAAATCCAAAGCTCATTCACTCAAGAGGTGATGTGAATGGCCCATTGAAATGGTGCTTGTATGCTCCAATGAGGAAAGAGGTTCCTTGTAGGAGAATAGAGGCAGCATAACAATAAAAATATATTCTTGAAAATATAGTGCACCCATGGCCTTTTTTTATAGCAAATATTTGAGGCATTATCCAACCGGTCTTTAGTGTGAACAAGGGGCCCTTTAGGGCACCTTTAGGTCTTTAACCAGCCCCCAACTCAGATTTAGCTTGGATTTGGGGGTCAAATCGACTTGGGAGCTGAACCAAAAGTGGGTGAGAGGCCGACCAGAATCATAAATTCATCGTTTTGAGGTGTGCATGTATTTTTGCGTCCACAGTCACGCATCGAGTGCTTTTGTGCTTTCCCTGCATTTTTGACTGGCGCACGTGCGCGCGCTTCCTTTATATTCTGAGCGCATGCTGATTTTATAACCAGTTGTATAGTTTGTGCCCTTTGGAAATTAATTTTTGGGCCATGAATGAACTAATGGGTGTTTAGAGATGATGGATTCCTATAACCATTTGCGAACGAAATTTCAATGATAATAGATGCCCCCTGATGTGTGAGGTTAGGAGCATATGTATAGTCGAAATACATCAATGTTTCTTCTACTGAGATTACCATTGTAAGAAAGAGTGTTGTGAGGAATTGCAAGCATGACCCATTGGAGGGAGAAGGGAACCTGTGGGACCCAAACCTTTCGCTAGGGGTGGAAAAATAAAACTGTGTACAAACGAGGCGGGCATGCCCCATTCTCGTGTCATGTAACTCAAAATGTGTAAGATAGTAACTGAAGTTGTATGTTGATGTAGATAACTCCAGCGCCCTCTAGGGATGTTTGGTAATGGAAGAGGACAATTCTGATGGTGAACAAACTCTGAAAAGAGGTGATGACACCTGTAATAAGTTTCGATTATTTGCGGGCATTGATAGCCCAAGAAATTTCAGAGGTCTTCGGAAAATATAAAAACAACTGCAATAGTCGCAAAGTAAGACCCACTGTAACATGAGATAGTGTTGAAGTTGAATGTTATGGGGGTCAACTATAGAAGAGAACAATGGTGGTTTTATATATGTCATTCGAGACTCCTCATTGTAATGGTAATGAGAGTCAATATATTGTCTCCCTTCTGGAAACTGTGTTGATGTTGACAAAAAGGGAGACGCGACTCCGAGAAGAAAAGGGATTCCTGAAATCCATGGGGTGAGATAAGGAACTAATGAGGAACATGGATGAAGTCAAGATGTGGTGAGACTCAAGACTACCCTTGGTTGGATATATGAGTCGAAGAAACCATGAAACTAGATCTAGCGTCAAGGGGACTACTAGATGTGGGTTTAAATTGTGCCAGAGGTGTGACAAAGTGGACAAACTCAGAGATCAGAGGTGTATGGATTGTGGGATACTTAGGGTTTATGGATGACTTAAAATAAGAGTAAAACATAACAGAATGCCCCAACCCAGGGTGACAGGGGTTTCATTGCCGAGAAAGGAAGGTCGCTAAAGGAGACAACAAAAACTATGTAAATGCGGGAAACAAAGGCTTTGTACAATTACCAAATGAATAAGGAATAATTTGGGATAAGTGTGCAAATACATAAATGGGTGCCCCAGTGCAAGTTGGCTTGGCCTGTGAGGGCACAAGTGGCGTGGAGAACTGGTGGAGTGTGGGGGGGCCATAGGTGGGTTTCTGTATGAGGTAAATGAATGGAGAGAAATCTGCAGATGGGCAAGCTGATTGTGGATGAAATGGAAGGTTAATGATACTGCGGGGGTGCGGTCAAAGTGAAACCATGATGAGATGTCCTAGTAGTCCATTGGTAAGGATAGCATAATGAGGAGAAGAAGTATGTGGTTGGTTCTCGAACATTCATGAGACTATTGGGACTCACGTCTCTAGGGGGTGAAAGCAGCATGAGTGTCAAAGTGCCAAAGGGGACTATGAATCCGAAAAATCATGTGGGGGAGAATGCTATCAGGTGAAAGTACTTGAAATGCAGTGGAGGTGATAGTACTACAGATCCGGGTATTAGGATCCTACAAGAAAATGTCAGAGGGTGTGACTGGGAGATGCAATTGATATTTAGGGGGAATGATTACATGCCAGTGCCAATCATATACCTGAAGGGGTTGATTTGATGAGTGATGACCAAGTACCTGCACACATAAAAACTGAATACCCGACGTGAACAATATCTGAAGATAAAGAACATATAACAGTTATTCAATAATGGTGAACATGAGCATGCTTACTTGGGAGTGATGTGAAAAACATGTTCCTCTGGGGCCGAGGATGGATGGGGACCTAGGGAATGTGACTATGTAGGTAGTGGGATCTTGATCCCATGGCTGAAGACAGATCGAAAAATAGATGCTCTGAGCTCCTATAATTGAGTTCAGAAGTTTGGAAAAAGGGACTATATATAGTTGTAGGGCACATAATGCCACCTCATTTGTACCTTCTATCATAATGAGTTTATGAGATGTTTGAGACGAAATTTGGAGATTCTGTGAGATCAAGCCAGTCGATCCCGGAATATCTAGAGCCAGGTTAGTGGTCTCATCCTCCTGCATAGTAGTTAGGATTTGATTTTTTGGACAGGGTCGTATGGATGGTCATACTGAGAGATTTTGTGAGGTTGGGCCCCCCAGTGCACGGGCGATTGAAGGATTCCCACACTTGGGTGTGCGGCTATAATGAAGATATCCATGCATGGGGGCACCTGAATAAGGAAAACAGGTGTGCATTAGATGCACACCTATTCGAAGTACAGTTGCACATTCGTGCGTGGATGTTTCACTGACAGTTGCGCACGCGTGCGCAACTATGTAGCGAACAGGCGTGCATGAATTCACGCCTGTGTGTGTGACATGGGCACATGAATGTGTGCCTGTGTCTTCAATATTTTTTCATTGATGCACAACTGTGTGAAGAACAGGCATGCACATGTGCGCGCCTATGGGGAAAACAATCGTGCACGTGAGGAAAAGCTGAGGGGGTGTAAAAACTTGTCTTTTTTAGATTTGGCATTTTTATGGTTTGTGATGTATGCTCAAGTACTGTGTATGTGGATGTAGGTGACCAGTTTAGGATGCCAGTCCAATGGAGGGAGAGGGACTAGGCACGCCTCGGAGAGGCATTGAGGGATGAGGAGTCGGGTGTTCATGGACCTTTCGCAACCTATGGGTTGCTAAAGTTATTCAAATGCTCATTGTTGCAGGCACATGAGTACATGTTGTAGTTTATGATATCTATGTGGAGTATTGATCTATAGTGCTTCATTGTACGGGGGGAGAAACTCACATTCTCTGCGACGAAGGATGTGTATTTCTTGACTGGGCTTCCTTTTCGAGGAAGCACTCTACCTGTTGATCCCCTGTTTCCAGGGAATGGATAGTTGGATGACCTAGCAAGGACGTATTGTACCATGGAGGAATCTATGTCAAGATTGGTGGTGCGGATTGGGCCGATGGACACCCTTGTGCATTGTTTCATTGAAACGATGATTCTAAGGGTCTATGAATCCTTAGCTACTTAGCGGATCAGTGGTGGTCAGCTGAGGATCATGCAGATGGAACTGGGTGGAGAGAATTTTGCCTGGGGATTGATGCTACACACCAATATGATGGGTCATCTCAACAGGTGTCGAGCTGCGGACTCAGAGGATTTTTCCTTTGGGTCAATCTTGGTGGCTTGGTTCTTGGAGAGGGTGCCTATGTTGCACCCAAGAGTTTTTTTATATGCGCCTGGTACATGGGAGCCATGATTGATGTGGTGGGCATCGATATTCGTATGACATGGGTGTGGGGAGGGTGGCCATTATTTTACGTCTGAGATAGCACGTGTGTGGCATCATATGACACAGATCATCATGTGATACTCGTATGGCGGGATGGACTATCGTTAGGATCTTGACATGGTCTTACCTCCTAGACAGGTTTGGGGCCACCGAGGTATGTTGATGTATTTGATGTTTTTGGATAGTATAGCATATTTTTTATGTATGGATGGATGTTGATGCTATCATTTTTTTTGTGTGTGTGCAGATGTAGGGCCACGTGGACAAGAGGTAGAGTTGGTCAGAGCACCGGCTCGTCAGGGGCCTGAGAGATCAACGTGGGGAGAGTCGCGAGTAGGGGAGAGACATTGGAGGGATGAGGTTGGTGCGAGGCCAACTGATTTTGATAGAGCTTTTAGGAAGAGTTGATATCATGACCCTGGTGCAGGGCCTTCACATGCTCCTCCAACAGAGGCTAGCAGAGTGCTAGAGGACTTTCGTCGTCGATTGGAGGTGGTGATACAGGGAGTTACTGAGGGCATGTGGACGTAGATCTAGGACGAGGGAGTCTTGGAGTAGTGTGTGGGCCTTCTGATGGATTTGTGGACCCTGATACGCAAAGCAGTTGTAGTGGGGGCGGCGATGACTAGGTGGCTGCCCCCAGGACCTGGAGGACCACCGGATGGTGGGGTACCTCCTTCAGAGAGAGGACCAGGTGGTGGTGCTCTAGAGGCACCATGAGTGCTTTTGATGTGTATATATGTTTGTATTTATATAGGCCTGCGAGCCCATTTTGTATAGGGTGGGGTGACACATATTTTGTACCTATAGGAATGAGGGGGTTCACCTTCCTATGGGCAATGTACATTTTGTCCTACTTTTTGTAAACATTGATGGCACAATGATCAAGATATATATATGGATATACATTTATGGGATCTTTGTGATGCTCATATGTGATGATGTTTTGTGGTTCTTTTTATGATGTCTAATCTATATGTTGTGACAAATGTTTGATAATTTATGTATGTGTAATGGTGTTTTGATGTGATAAATGCCAATATAATACTAGGTTAGCCATATTATCTACTATTTGATTGAATTATCATGGAATATGTGTAAATGTGATTGAATCAAAATGTCGAGATAAAAGTCTAACTTGCATGTATTTGTGGAAGAGGTAGGGATCGCGGACACGGTACACAATGTTGAGTTGCGGGACGATGAGCTGGGAATCTAGTAGGATGCTAAGGTTGAGAATATGGCGATGATTGGCCTCAGCAAGGAGGCCAATAATGGGTGTGTATTCTACTTGGATGTTGGTTGCTAAGCCCAAACATTTTCCATTGGAGTGGAGCAGTTCATGTGAGGGGGAATAGAGGGCCCAAGCGGTCGAAGCGAGATTCTATGTCCATCAGCTAGCCCTGTCAGTGTAACCGATGTGGTAGGCCGATGGAGGAGTCATATGTCAATAAAACAAATGGTATATAAGCCATAATGCATGGGGGAATAAATAATACTAAAAAACTCTACAAATGTGTACAAAAAAGAAAAAATCCTAGTGTAGAGTGGCTATGCCTAGGCATAAAGTTTTTTTAGGTATAACCCATTGACGGGTTATTTCAGAGAATGGCCTTCGGGGGAGGCCATGATGTAGGTACCTTTAGTGAGGTAGTGTTGGATGATATAAGTTCCATGCCATAAGGACTCGAATTTGTCGTGGCCAGGGTATCATGAACGATGTCGTAGGCAAGGACGAGGTTTCCTTCATTAAATGAGTGAAGTTTGACATGGAAATCAAAGGTGGCCTTTGAATGTTTTTGGCTTCCTCATTGTTCTGTAATGAAGATCGACGGTCTTCATCCATTGACTCTAAGTTTAGAAAGTGCTACTCCATTGGAGCAGTGTCATGTAAAATCTTGATGGAGGTGTGTAAAGTGGGAATTTCACACTCAATGGAGAGAGTGGCTTCGACCCCATGGATGAGATGGAATGGTGTAAAACCAGTGGTAGTTTTAACTTCCGTGTGATAAGCCTATAGCCCTGAAAACAATATATGGTTCCATTTGATCTTATGTTTGTTGAAAATACATTGAAACATGGTTTTAAGGACCTTGTTGACCGCCTCTACTTGTCTGTTGGACAGAGGGTAGTAGGGGGAGTCGAACTCGTGAGAGAATCATAACTTTGAGGAAAGTTTGAAAAAGAGCTCATTCTCAAAGTGTTTTCCATCATCGGAGACCATTTGTAATGGTACTCTGAAGCGAGAAATGACATGATTAAAGAAAAAAATGTGTTGCGGTGTCAACAATGTTTTTGAAGGTGGGCATGGCTTCAACCCACTTGGTGAAGTAATCGACTGCCACGATAATGTACTTGTGTCCATTGCTGGATGGAGGGTTGCAATTCATGAAGTTAATGCCCCATTTGTAAAAGGGGCCAGCAGTGATGACTGGGTGTAGAAGAGTGGGTGGTGCTCATGATTTATGGGCATAAAGATGGCATTTGTCACACTGTTTCACAACGTGGATACAGTCGTGAAACAATGTGGCCCAAAAGTAGCCTGCTTGAATGATTTTCTGGGTGGTGGACATCCCTAAGAGGTGACCTCTCCAAGCGTCGTTGTGGAAATCATTCAGAACTCTATCATCTTCATCGATGTTCAAACATCGACAGAGTATGGTGTCGACCCCTCATCGATATAAGATGTCACTAATAAGGATATATCGAGGGTCTTGATGACGAATATGTTGATGATCATCTAGGGAGAGGTGGGTTCCAAATTTCTATGTTTGAAGTTAGACGAAGAGATTGGTGTACTAGGGATCATCCGAGGGGATGTAGAAGAGGTGTTCATCGGGGAAGTCTGTACTAATGGGTGAACTAGTAGTATCTGAGGGAAATTTCATAATTATTTTGACTAGGATGAGGGATTTATTTCTCTTGGGTGTTGAAAATTCGAGGTCGTACTCCTGAAGGATGACGATCCATAGGGAAAATTTACCATTAATTTTTCGGTGACTGAGCAAGTATTGCATGGGGTTGGAATCTGCCACAACTTTGGTAGTGAAAAGAAGGATATAATGGCATAGTTTCTGGACTGTGAGGACAATTTCAAGGGTTATTTTCTCTTTGTGATTGTACTTCAGGGGTGGCCCTGAAATATTTTTACTAATATAGTAAATTATATGCTCGCGTCCATCATCCCCTAGCTGGACGAGAACTCCTACTACTGAGACAGTTGAGGCCGATAAGTAAAGGATGTAGTTGCGACCATAGTCGGGTGGAATAATCAAAGGGGAATTGGAGAGTGCCACTTTTAAATCATAAAACGCAATTTGGGCATGTTCATCCCATCGAAATGGGATATCATGATGCAACAAGCGAAGGAAACTGTGTGTGCAAGTGGCGTAATCAGGGACAAAGCGGCATAAAAAGTTTGCTTTGCCTTGTAATCTCTGCAGCTGGCATAAATTCCAAGGGAGGGGTATTTCTATGATGGCTTGGACCTTGAGGGTGTCTATGGTGATGCCATGTTGGGAAACTATGAACCCAAGGAGGTTTTCAGCGGTGATGCAAAATACACACTTGAGGGGGTTCAAGCGGATATTGTACTATCGACACCGTTGGAGGATGACCCGTAAATCATCTAGATGTTGGGTGCATTTCTTAGATCGAGTGATGAGGTCATCTATGTAGGTGAGGATGATGCAAGCGAGATCATGAAAAATGTAGGTCATAGCCCGTTGTAAATTTGAACAAGCGTTCTTTAGGCCAAAAGGCATGACACGATATGAAAAAGTACCCCATGGGGTAGTGAATGCGGTTTTATTTTGACCAGCTGGGTGAATTTGAATTCGATTGTAGCCAAAGAACCTGTCCATGAAGGAAAAATCCTTGTGGCTGGCACAGTCATAGATAATTTGGTCAATAAAAGGTGTTGGGAAATTTTCTTTGGGACAGGTGTGACTGAGATCGCAAAAGTTAGTAGAGACGCGAACAGTGCCCTGTTTTTTGTTGACAGGGACAAGGTTGGAGACCCATGACATATATGTGATGGGGTATATGAACCCTGCAATGTGTAATTTGTCAATTTCAGTTTTGATGGCTACTACTTTAGATGGGTGCAGTGGGTGTTGATTTTGTCACACAGCCGTGACATCAGGCCATGTGTCTATACGATGTTCGACAATAGAAGGATCAAGGTTGGGCATATCAGTGTATGACCAGGAAAAAATGTTCTGGTATTCCTGGAAGAGATCTTTGTAAGCTCGAATTTATTCAGGAGATCATGCGACACCAATGGTGATTTCTTCTACGATTCCACGTTTGATGGAAATATCAATTTTGACAGTGGGGGAAATGTTGGCCATGGTTCCTTCTTCAAAAGCGTTGGGGGCAGGGATAGGGTTGTTGAACCAGTCTATATTCCCTGATGGGATAAAATATTTGGTTTCGATTGCGTATATGGAGTCTTGGATAGGGGGCTCAAAGGATTCCTATAATGGAAAGAGTGCTCTGTGATGGAGCGCATTCCATGGGAAATCGGGGGTAGTTAATTCCTTGAGAATGTCTTCGTCACAGTGGAACTGGTGAGAATATAGGGGATCTAGGGGAGTAACATTGGTAACTGTCACCATGTGGTTTTCTTATGGTGGTGATGATGTAGAGGGGGTGGTGCAAGGAGGTTGCGATGGTTTTCTCAACATAAAACAAATATTGAGATACTATGGGTTAAAAATTGTAGTCGGGCGTAAGATTTCCATGGGGAAATGGGCTAGAGAATTGGGGGGATTTGGGGGGAAATATTCGTATAGGTTATCCATGAACCATGGAGGATTGGGAAGTGCCTTAGGCTCAGGTGAGATAATATGAATGAAATTAGGGGATGGAGTAGGGGTAATCACTCATACCTCTGGCAGTGGGGGAGGTATAGGATTTTGACTAAGGGCCATTTGGCGATGTCTATATTCAATAATCGTAGGACACTGGTATGTGAAATGGTTAAGTAATTCACAGAGAGAGCAAGGGAATCTCATTTGTTTGTTGACTGAGGTCATGACATAGTGGATGACAGACACAGGAGTATTGGATGACGTGGATGGACGGGAGTCTTGCTGAAATCTTTGGCATATTGTCATTAGCGTCTGTCGAAATTGAGGTAGCACAGGGCAATGGTGGGTGTAATGGCCATACTCTGAATAGATGTCACATGAAAATTTGGTTCATAGCCCTTTGCTACCTATAGTAGGGGACGTGGTGGTGGGATTAGGGGTGCTGGATAAAGCGACTAGCGGTGTGGTTTCTCATGGGAGGTGAATTAATTGCGTATCTTGGGGTCAAAGAGACATCTATTGGTGGGGTTTCCTTCTTTCTTGCATGGTGCACAAAGAGGTTGGAATATGGGGGGGGAAGTGGAGCGGTGGGTTATTTATTCTTCCTTATACCCCTAGTTGTAGCGGTGATGCTAGAAAGTGGGGGTGAGGGTGGTGCTATTGGAGTAAGTACTAGAATCTTCATCGGGATTCCCTCGGTTTGGGTAGGGAGGGATGCTTGAGGGACCATATCAGGTGGGTGTAGATAAAAAACTGGAATAGCGAGCACCATGTTAGGAAGGGTAATTGTTGTAGCTACTTGGAAATCTTGTATGCCCGGGTGGGGGTAGAAGAAGAGGATTTGGGTAATGGCTTGGGGGACTGTCTCCCAGACTGGGATGTGACCCTAGGGGAGAGTGAAGTCAAGAACAAGTGGTGTTGGAGAGTTCTCAAGGGGTTCCTGAGGTAGGATTTATGTGACTAGTGGGATGTCAGGAAGTGAAGAAGCCTCAGTAGGAGGAATGCTATCTCTAGTGTTAGTTCCGTTGGAAGAGATGATGCATACTTGAGCTGAGGGGTGTATGTGCGTGGGTGCTCCATGGTATGTCCCTAGCAATGATGGGTATTTGAAAATTCGGGGGGGGCATCTCGATGAGTACGTAGGTGTCGAAATTAGTGTGGACAAAAGGTAGGATGTTATCGATGTTGGAGGAAGGTTAGGCTCGCAATGTGAAACCTGATCGATGGTGATGATCTTCCCGTTGTGGGGGAACATCATCGTTCAAACCACAGAAGAGGCTACTACCTTCATAGCGTACATGTAGCTATGTCTGAACAAGATATTGTAATTGAGTGGGGCATCGATAACCTCAATGTCAATAAGGATGGTTTTTCCCCCGAGTTCAATGGGGAAATTTTGAAAGATCCCTTCAGGACAGAAAGTTTGTCCATCGTAAGCTCTAAAATTAATGGTGGATGGTATTAGCTCAGGGGAGTTGAGTTTCTGCCATACAGTTTTGGACATGATGCATGTGGATGTGCCTTCATCAATGATGCATCGATGAACTGTGATGTTCTGAATTTTAACTGGTATCTAGAAAGATACCAAAGCAGGGAGATAGGGTTTCCCACAATCTAGATCAAATGTGAAAAGTCTAGTATCAACAGGGTTGACTGCCCCCAAGGCAGAAAGTAATGACTTCTGTTGACTGGGATAGGTTTGAAGGACCTACAATATTGACATGGCAGTAGGGTATTGCACCAAGTCATCGACCAAACTGTAATTGTGTGCTTTCCTAGCCTAAGGGTTGTTGATATTTCTTCGTAATGGGATATGAGGAATGAAAATGGGTGGTTTAGTGTTAGGGCATGGAATCATCAGAGGTGGTCCAGTTGTAACTGGAACTTCCTATGAAGTGGTGGGAGTAGATTCAGGAGTGCGTTGTATTGACGACTATGCATTTGTAGAATAATTTCCTCTTCACTAGTGAGGAGGATAGTGTGATCAGTAGAAGTGACAGGTTTTGATACTTTCCCATCTGTGGTGGGGCAGGGTGTATCTCATGTTGGGTATTCATTACCCCTTGGTGTGGAATATGGTTTTGAAACATAGTTGGGGGTGGTTGTTGCACATATTTTTGTGGGGCCTGTTGAGGGGTAGGCGATACTGGGGGATGTGTTCCATTCATGGATTATTTCATCTATTTAAAGTTGGAAATTTGGGGGAAATGGTGACTATAATGGCCATACTCACCGCAAAGAGAAAAAGGGAATTTTTTCTGGAGTTTGTTGTTATTCTTTCCTTGGCGTTTGTTTTTATTTACCCCTTGGGGGTTTTAGTTCTCGTGATTATAGTTTCCCCCATCAGGTTGGTTTTGTTGGGGGTTGTTTCCCCCTGGTCCTGGGTTATTATTGTTTCAGTTTTCTCCTTTATTTTTGGCATTATTCGACTGATGGGCTTGATTTTCCGTATTTAGTTGTTCAAAATTGTGAAATTGCTAAATGGGAGAGGGTTGAAAAAAGTTAACCCCAATGTGTGGTTGTCCTTGTGGTGGAGCCATGGGTTGTGGAGGACCAAGAAATCGAAAGTATGGATTATTTTGTGGCAATGATCTGTATGGTACATAGGAAAAAACGGTTATTTCACTAGTGCTTAGGGTATAAGCCGAGGTAGAGGGGGTACCATAACTTGGTTGAATAGTCAAGTGCATCATGGGTGTTTATGTTGGTCCACTTATGGCTAAAGGAAGGATAATAGGATATGGTTGTTGACAAGGGGGGGCAGGGTAACCAGGGGGTCCCCCATATATCAGTGTATATTGGGGTGTACCATACATAGGTTGTGGTTGGATGTACGGATTGTGATTTTTTGTGGTACCAATCAATCCATCCGCTGAGTGGGACATTCCAGGTTTGTCCCGATCGAATGGTACGGGTCTCGGGGAGTCATGTAGTACTGTATATAAGTATCATAACTGTGCATAGATGAGGTCATACTGTTGAGCCTTACTGATGGCTTCTTCTTCAGATTGAGGGAAGGTGGAGGCCACATCTTTGGCATGGAGGGAGACAAGTGATCTGAGAAACCAATGAAGGTAGTGTTGCTAAGTGGTTTCTTCTTTTCATAAACTACGTCGTTGACGCCATTC
>SNQJ01S0240372.1:1353-13545 GCA_010110895.2 Picea sitchensis
AAATAAATTTATGCCGTAAAAATCCGATCTTACATTCATAGATTTACCCTATTTCCCCATTAATGTCATAAATTTCGACGGTTTAAAAGTCAGTTGGCGTATGGAGAGAAAGGGCCCCCTCGTAAATCGTGCAGGCATCGAAACGCGGGATAAGTCTTGATTTAGCTTAATTAATCCAAATTTCGCCAATGTTAATCAATATCTTGCTACTCGTTATATCGGGGATTTTCCCTTAACATTTTGAGTCTCCAACTCCCGAGACTGCGAGGACCGATTTTGGTTTAATTAAAGGTAATCGAGATTTGGGGCTTGATTAATTTTATAATTATTACTTTTTTCATATCGCGACTCAGAGTTTCGAAGGTAAGTTTCTGGGAGGTTTATATGCCGAGTTGCGAAACCGCGAGATTGCGATAACAAGACTTAATTAAGGGGAATATAATATTGGATTAAGTGATTAATTAATCATGTTATAATTATCATCGTGACTTTGTGAGTCGGGTTTTACAAGCCGTAACTTTCGAAAAAGATAGTGTCGAGTGGCGAAATTCCGAGAACAACTTTAACCACGGTTAGCCTTTTTGCCTTTAATCCTTGACAAGGGTTATCCAGAAAGGACCTCGTGTTCTCGGCTCTCGGGGCTGTAAAAATAAAAATTTGGGTTTGGCGAACGCCGAGGCGTGAAACCCCGACGATGTCTAATCGTGAGTTAATTATTTTTTACCCTTGTTACTCTCTTGAGTGAAAATTGAAAACGACTTCGCCGTTTCGTGACTCGGGACGTGTGAATTCATGAGTTATAGTATCTGACCTGCGAGATCCCGAAGTAGAACAAAACAGAGGGAACATTCTTACGAAAAATAGGACTTGTTTCGAGAGTAGAAAAATCGTCGTTGCTCACGCGACAGAGTTTCAGAGGTCTCAATATCTCAGAGGGAAAAAGAAAACCATCTTTAGATTTCAAGCATCAAAATGAAAATTGTGATAGGATAAAAAAACAAGGGCGGCTCCAACAACCATCATCCATTGTCGTATCATCGTCCATCATATCATCTTCTTCTGGCTCGGAATCCATCACATCAACCTCTGCGCCAACCATCGATGCAACTGGGTAGGTTGTCTGAGCAGGCAGGGTTGCCTTGGAATTCTTTGGCTTGAAATATATCTCTCGGTGTACCAAGGGACCATCTCGTTTTTTGCTCTTGGGCGAAGGGATATGAGTAGTAAGAATATGCCCTGAAATACTGGAACCTATGGCCATCGTGCCCAAAGGTGTTTACTATATCTGGACAAAACTGCTGCCATAAGTTAACGAGAATTTCCGTTTTCTCCAGATGATGTTTGAAATGAAAATTGGAGAAGGATAATATAACCCTCCCCAAATCTTGGTTTAATGCGTATCAATGTAAGATCTCCTCGATCCTTTCGTTGATCAATGACAATCTCCAGGGTTCGTGCGTAATGAGTTGTTACCATTAAATATTACTAATTGCATATTTAGAAAAAAGTGCGAAGGTGGCGGTGACAACGAAGAGCGATTAAGAATTAGAGATTTCTTAAAGGAGCCAATCGACCGACGCACGGAAGAGATTGCATCACGTTTGAAATGAATACTTGGAAAGGATAACACTCTTCTCTGCAAATCTTGGTTTAATTCATAATAATGAAAAATCTTCTCCGACCTTCCGGACATTAATAACAATCTTAACGGTTCCTGCACAATAAACTACTAGCATTAAAGATTAATAATTGCATATCTAGAAAGAAGCACGAAGGTAGCAGGGATGGCAAAGAGAGACCAATAATTGTACATTTCGTCCACCCGCCAACTCGCAAAACAGATTAAAAGAAATTCCCAAGTATGGAAAGCGGTCGGGCGGGTTACAAAAAAAAGGGCCACAANCCATGAGACGTGAGGGGCCGATGGTCAAATTGTATGTCACAGTGACAGATTTTGGCCATAAATTTTTATATCATGGAATTTTGGGTGTTGTTTGTACATAGGGAAACAGTGGAAGCGCAATGTCGAGCAAGCAATTTGTATATTGCGGAACTTCGGGTGTTGTATATAAAAGCATGAGACATTCGGAAAAAGGACACATTCGAAAAAAGGACCAAGTAAATAGAAAGCGAAAGCAAACAAGATGAAGGGGAGTTTGTTTGCTAATTTGTAAATCACATAAGTATGGGTGTTGTTTGCAGGCAGAGGAACAATGGAAACGCAATGTTGAACTCGCCTATCCGGGAACCTGTGATTTAAAACATTTTTTCAATATGAAATGGGGAAGTGGTCGATCGGGCTCGTGATATAAAAGTAACAATGGAAATCTGAAGACGTGAATCTGCCAACTCCCGCACCTAGACATTTTCTGAAAAAATGAGTAAGTAACTAGAAAGGGAAAGTAGAGGGAAAAAAGAAAGTGGATGGCAATTTTTAGAAGCGAGAATTGGTGTAAGAAATCCCCATTGATGGTATTAACAGTAACTATGAAGTGCATTAAACATGTTAACAGGTTCTTCAATCAAGGAATAGATACAACGAACGATGTTTATAGTTTCTAGGATCTGTTTGTATAAGAGAAGCGTCGAAAAGTTACAAGAAAATCAATTTTGGGATGTTTAAGTAAAGTTTTTGTACTGTTAGCTTCACCGCAAGTATAACAACGATGGATTTGAATTTTAATGTCCTCTTGTTCATATGATTGTTCCATTAGACTTTACATAGTATATATTCTTTTATTTCAAATTATTCTAGGGAATTAATTTTGCTAAGTTTATTGATCAAGGAAAAGTGCTAAAAAAAGAGATAAAGGGGAATTTATTTGCTAATTTGTAGATCGCAGAAGTCTAGGTGTTGTTTGCAGGCAGTGGAACAATGGAAAGGCAACGTTGAACCTGCCTATCTGGTAACCCGCCTATTCGAGAGCCCGCGATCCAAAAAGTTTGTACAATATGAAACGGAGAATCGATCGGTCGAGCTGGTGATATAAAAGTAAGTGGAAATTTGAAGACGTGAATCTGCCAACTCCCACACCTAGAAATTTTCCGAAAAAATGAGTAAGTAACCAGAAATGGAAAGCCGATGGAAAAAAATAAAGGGGATGGCAATTTTCGAAAGAGAGAATTGGTGTAAGAAATCCCCATTGATGGTCTTAACAGTAACTATGAAGTGCATTAAACATCTGAACAAGTTATTAAATCAAGGAATAGATACAACGAGCCATACTTATAGTTTCTAGGCTCTGTTTGTATAAGAGAAGCATCGAAAAACTACAAGAAAATCAACTTTGGGATTTGTAAGTAAAGTTATTGTACTTTCATCTTCACTGCAAGTATTAACAAGGACGAATTTGAATTTTCCGAAAAAACGAGTAAGTAACCAAAAATGGAAAGAAGATGGGAAAAAAAAAGGGGATGGAAATTTTCGGAAGTGGGAATTGGTGTAAGAAAGCCCCATTGATGGTATTAACATTAACTATGAAGTGCATTAAACATGTGAACAGGTTCTTCAATCAAGGAATAGATACAACGAGCCATACTTATAGTTTCCAGGATCTATTTGTATAAGAGAAGTGTCGAAAAGTTACAAGAAAATCATTTTTGGGATGTTTAAGTAAAGTTTTTGTACTGTTAGCTTCACCGCAAGTATAACAACGACAAATTTGAATTTTAATGTCCTCTCGTTCATATGATTGTTCCATTAGACTTCGCATAATATATATTATTTTATTTCAAATTATTCTAGGGAATTAATTTTGCTAAGTTCATCGATCAAGGAAAAGTGCTAAAAAACGAGATAAAGGGGAATTTGTTTGCTAATTTGTAGATCGCGGAAGTCCGGGTACTGTTTGTAGGCGGCGGAACAATGGAAACATAATGTTTAAACCACCTATATGGTAACCCACCTATTCGGGAACTCGCGATCCAAAAATTTTGTACAATATGAAACGAGGAAGTGGTCGGTCGGGCTGGTGATATAAAGGTATGTGGAAATTTGAAGACGTGAATCCGCCAACTCCCTCACCTAGACATTTTTCGAAAAAATGAGAAAGTAACTAGAAATGGAAAGCGGATGGAAAAAAAGAAAGGGGATGGAAATTTTCGGAAGCAGGAATTGGTGTAAGAAAGCCACATTGATGGTCTTAATAGTAACTATGAAGTGCATTAAACATGTGAACAGGTTCTTCAATCAAGGAATAGATAAACGAGCCATACTTATAGTTTCCAGGATCTGTTTGTATAAGAGAAGTGTTGAAAAGATCCAAGGAAATCAGGATGTGTAAGTAAAGTTATTGTATTGTCAGCTTCACCGCAAGTATTAACAAAGACTAATTTGAATTTTCCGAAAAAACAAGTAAATAACCAGAAATGGAAAGCAGATGGGAAAAAAAAAGGGGGATGGCAATTTTCAGAAGAGGGAATCGGTGTAAGAAAGCCCCATTGATGGTCTTAACAATAACTATGAAGTGCATTAAACATGTGAACATGTTCTTTAATCAAGGAATAGATACAGCGAGCCATACTTATAGTTTTGAGTATCTGTTTGTATAAGAGAAGCATCGAAAAGCTACAAGGAAATCAATTTTGGGGTGTAAGTAAAGTTATTGTACTGTGAGCTTCACCGCAAGTATTAACAACAACAAATTTTAATTTTAATGTCCTCTCGTGGATATGATAGTTCCATTGGACTTCACATAGTATATATTATTTTATTTCAAATTATTCCAGGATATTAATTTTGCTAGGTTCATCGATCAAGGAAAAGTGATTAAAACAAGATAAAGGGGAATTTGTTTGCTAATTTGTAGATCACGGAAGTCCGAGTGTTGTTTGTAGGCGGCGCAACAATGGAAACACAATGTTGAACCCGCCTATCCGGGAACTCGTGATCCAAAATGTTTGTTCAATATGAAACTGGGAAGCGATCGGTCAGGATGGTGATATAAAAGTAAGTGGAAATATGAAGACATGAATCCGCCAACTTCCGCACCTAGACATTTTCCAAAAAACAATTAAGTAACTAGAAACAGAAAGCACAGGGCAAAAAAAAAGGAGATGGCAATTTTTGGAAGTGGGAATTGGTTTAAGAAATCCCCATTGATGGTTTTAACAACAACTATGAAGTGCATTAAGCATGTGAACAGGTTCTTCAATCAAGGAAGAGAAACAACGAGCCATGCTTATAGTTTAAGAAATCCCTAGGGAAAAGCGGTCGGTCGAGCTAGTGATATAAAAGTAAGTGGAAATCTGAAGATGTGAATCCGCCAACTTCCACACCTAGACATTTTCCGAAAAATGAGTAAGTAACCAGAAACAGAAAGCACATGGAAAAAAGAAAGGAGATGGAAATTTTCAGAAGCGTGAATTGGTGTAAGAAATCCCCATTGATGGTTTTAACAACAACTATGAAGTGTATTAAACATGTGAACAAGTTATTCAATCAAGGAATAGATACAACAAGCCATGCTTATAGTTTCTAGGATCTGCTTGTATAAGAGAATCCTCGAAAGGCTACAAGAAAATCAATTTTGGGATGTCTAAGTAAAGTTATTGTATTGTCAGATTCACCGCAAGTATAACAACGACGAATTTGAATTTTAATGGCCTTTTGTTGATATGTTAGCTCCATTAGACTTCGCACAGTATATATTATTTTATTTCAATTATTCCAGGAGATTAATTTTACTAAGTTCATCGATCAAGGAAAAGTGCTAAAACGAGCCACATACTACATTTGCTTCACAAAGCTTATATTAAAGCGCAAAGCATGTCCTCTATAGTATTTAAGATCATAAAAAAACTGCGAAGATCCTGAATGTATTATTAATTTTCCAGAACGAAGCATACAACCAAGAACCAAGTAAACACCAAACAGGCCGCAAGCAAGATCCCACAAGGTTCCATAGAGTAGCATGCATCGACCTTTGCATCAAACAATTTGATATATATAAAAAACACGTCATGGCATTGGTTTTCTCTTACATCTGGTATATGTTCCCACGAGAAAATAATCGGGGCCATGGGATATGAACAAAAGTCTGCCAAATAGAAGACAACACAAAACCAGCGGAGCTTTGCCACTGCATGCTAGCTATAACCAAATCTCAAAATGGGGAACAAGAAAGTTGTCGATTACTATTTTACCATTAAGCAAGATCACTGTGGGAATTTTCTTCTGATAGCGCAATGGGCTATCACTACCAGTTTTAAAAATGCCAAATTTCCAATATTATTGGAAATTCTTGATGATCCTGCCCAGATGAGCAAGCTATTTCGACAGTTCAAAGGACGGGCCCGAGTTATTTACAGTTGGATACTTTTTATGGGGTTTGTTTTCATGCTTCCCATTTCTGGACCGAACAATCTTATGTGTGTGCAATCTCTATAGCGAGATCTGAAAAATCTCAAGTTGATGTTTCAATCCATGTTGAGTCCTTTTTTTTTCAATTAGGGCATTGAGAAAATGCAAATACCATACCATAAATGTATATTTGGAGACAAAATTTTATTTTATTCGGGCACCCCCAAAAAAATTGCAGAAATCATGTCATGGCTATATAGTTGAAAAACAATTGTCCAACTTGGGCACACAAAAAACGTGCAGGGTCCTCCATCAAAGCCACAACCAGCTACCATGTTTTTTTTTATTTGCACACCGAAACAAATATGCAAAATTCTCACTGGGAGATGCAAGAAAACATCAAAATAACAACATTGTTTGAATTTGTAATTAGATTCTCAAGTACTCGAGTCCGACGAGCATTCATTTGGGTGTTGAAGAAATATTACAGAGACACATGAGATATTTTCGTTTCCTTCCAAAGCTTGATATGATTTATTTTTTTTAGCCGATATGCAATATTGCATTGTCCTCATTTAAGGTAAATTTGCTATGTATCCGAAAGTCTTGCATCATGTAGACATTGCTTGCCTTTTTCTGTAGGTATGCTTCATATGACAATTATGTTAACCCAGGAAGCACATATTGTAACAGAGGTTGTCTAATTGTATAATGCACGGTTGTGTTGTCCATGGTTTGGATGGCATCATTGAGTCAATGTCCATATATGTATGGACATTTTTTACTGCATTGTAGAAAATCAATCGTATCATCACTTATCAAAGTGGAAGCAGAAGCAGGAGAGTTGCATTTGGAACATATAGGTTCAAAGGGGGTCAAATACGCATTTGTTGCAACCAAAACACCTTCAACCTAGAAACGTGAGCATAGGAATTAATACATTGAACAATATAATATACAACTGCACCCCCAAAAAATAAAAAAATAAAAATAAAAAACGCAAAAATTTGGTGAAGGCTATTTGTATGAGTAAAGTGAGGATGAATCTGTAGATGTATACACACAACAATTGTAGAGCTGATTAGTTTCTTCAGATCCTATACTATGTCTTCTCGCAACTCTGTTACAAATGTTGCTTGGGTTGTGCGAAAGATCATTTCTCTAACATCCCTTTTCTTTGTTATATTTTTGAAGAGCATAAGTGGAAATTTCCCTTTATGCAATTGTTGTTCCATTGACGAAAACAAATTTGAATAGGTATTGAACAATTGCAGTTACAACATGGAACAGTGCAATATTTGTGTAACTTAATTGAGATACATGAACATGCAAAAGTAAAGGAAAAAAATGGATATGGAGAATGGTACCATTGCCTTGTCATTGTATGAATTTCCATATTTTATATGGAGAATGTGTTGCGAGCCAAATTTTCTCACCAGTGTGACAACTACGCCGATGGTTATGATTGGGTAAATGTTGTTGCTCTATGCAAGTTGGTTGATAGTTGCGTCTGGAATGAAATGATATTCTGAACAAATGCTTGTTTTGTTGAGCGAAATAATTTGATCACAATCACCACGGTCATATACTATTTTGGGAAATACATTAAAATTTGTAATGGATATCCCATTACCTGGCAATATCTTTTCTGCATGTTTCTGGACAAGTTATGTAGGAATAGTCAGTGTGACTGTCATCATGGCCTCCTTGTCTGTCATGTCAGCATGCATAATGGATCTAGTTTTGTTTGCCTTGTCCAAGTAGGTGCTATAGAAGACCATTCTGTCCCCGATGAACACTTTTCTAGTTCGACAGTTGTTCAAGCCCTCTATTGATAGTATTTTGGGTGTTACAAGTTTAGATATGGTGACAATTTTTGAACATGAAAAGTAAAGTGAATGGTAGTGTGCATTATTTTTTTGTTTTATTTTTTTCTTGGCATAAATTTACAAGTAGACACACAACTTGGATGAACTATGGAGCCAGAGTTTTGCGACCAGACCTTTTAGTCTGCGAAACCTGTGCTATTTTCAACGTCTTGCTTGTACTTGTTGATGCTTCATGTGAACTGCAAAGTATGTATTGCAGATGACATCAACATATTCACCATGCCATAGATGAATAAATAGTTGAGGATATTTTTTTGGTAAACATACTAGGAACAAAATGTATGCATCTTTACCTTTGGCCTTGTCGGTCTGTTGATGTCTGGGATGACTGACTGCTCATGGCTATGTCACTAGTCCAAATTTTTCTAATGCAAGCATGTGTAGATGAACATAAGAAGGACTAAACAAGCATATGCATTGTATATTGTCCATAATAGTTCTTAATGTCACATGCAAGGTGGAAGGAGATGGAATATGAAATAGGGTGTCAAGGGATACTCAAGAAACATGAGGACCCGAGGGTCAAATTGTATGACTCGGATTTTTTGATTGAAAAAATGTGTAATAGTAAATAGGGCATGATGGCGGGGCACGATGACCAATATGTATATCGTGGAACCTCGGAAGCCAGAGGCGCAATCTTGAACCTGCCAGTCGGACACCCGCAATCGACAAAGTGGGTAGGTATGGAATAAGGTAGAAGCGTGACCATAAATGTGAACCCATGAGTCTGCCAACCCGCACACCAAGGAATTTTCGAAAATACAACTAAGCAGAGAAATTAGAAAGCAAAATGGATAATAGAAAATGGAAAAAGTAGAAATGGGGAGGGCACAAAGGCCCATTGTTTCCAAATCATCATTTTCTAGTCTAATATTATATGCCCCCACCTGCTTTGTATATTTAATTTACTAGCACAATTGGTATCCATTTTCGAATATTGTACCACAGACCCCTCTGTTGTTGCATAGAAGACTTCATCTTCTTGTCCAACCAATCTGTTTCTTCCAAGGTAGCAGCGCCAAATATACAATGGACATGAAGGCAAGTTAGTATGAATAGAGACATGTAAAAGAAATAAATATAGTTCTATTTATTTCAATGTAACAACAAACAGAATACGATTCACATGAGAAAAAGCAGAAAGACACGTAGTATATACATACAACAAAAAAAGTGTAAAGCAGTAGAACAAGCACAACAAATACACAGACAATAAATGAAATACTCAACACTGGAATATGAAATAAGAGTATAGGTATGCACCTCTGTAACTCTTCGTCTACATTCGCGCCAAAGAGTCCATCGTCCTCTCCAACCATTCTGTTTGTTTAAATGTAGCAATGCAGGAAAAATACAATGGACATGAAGGAAGTTAGTATGCAGGAAGACATGGTAGAAGATAAGTTAGTATATAGGAAGGTACACAATATCTACATACAATAAACTAGGTGAACACATATACAGACAATAAATGAAATACAAAACAATGGAATATGAAATAATAGTACAAGCATGTACCTTTGTATCTCTTCTTCCACAACTGCAGTCAAGACTCCATCGTTTTCTCCAGCTATTATGTTTGTTTGAATGTGGGAACACACAAAATACAATGAACATGATCTGAAGATAGTATGCACTAGAGAACAAGTAATATGTACATACAGTAAATGAGAATCAACGATTAGAATAAAAGATACGCAGAAACATGAACCTTTTCTTTTCTCCATCCATGGTTGTAAATATATAAAGTTTTTCCCTACCCAAAATATATTACAAGCCACAAAATATTAAGAAATTGCATGGCCATAGCTAAATGATTTTGGTTTTACGTGGCAAAGTATCCATATATGCTTCCATACATGGAAATATAATTTTGCAGTATCTTTGGTGTATATATCATATCTCAAGTACAAGACAAATTGTATCATGGTCACACCAGTCTGTGTAGAGGATAAAGAACATGTATTGTGATATGGACACATTCCACCATATATGGTTAATAAGTGCAGCTTGCACATGTTTTATTTTAACAAAAAAACAACGGATATTACAATTGCATATGTAGTTGTCCAATTATTTTTTATGCCACTATTTTCTATCATGTCAACACTGAAGTATCAACAAAATTTTACAACAGAACAGATCTCGACTTCACAGACACGACAAATAACACAACCGCAGGTCCACTCGCGGGTGCAGGGTCTGAACACTGTAAAGCGCCCAAATAATAATAATAATAATAATAACTCCAATTGTCGGCGCAACACCCCAACCCTGCAAAGCCAAAGTAAACAAAAGAAAAAAGCAAGCACCAAACTAGCGAGAAAGCACGAACAGGCCCAACTGCAGCCCTAGGGCCCCAAACTCGTAAACTTGAGCCAAACAACAACCAACAACCGACGAACCAATGAACCAGTGAACAAGAAACAACCACCGAACCAATAAACAACATATGTATCTCCAACGATTACCAAACTGCAGCCGAAGCACAAAAGGAACATGAAACATATGACGAGCATGCCAATAAAAATAAGCAAACATTCTTACTTGCAAAATGCAAACACTGAACAACAAAGAAGGAATATAAAATGAAATTATGGCATGGAAACTTACTTTGAAACAATGGTCGAATTGTGAACCAAACAACAACAAGTAGCAACCGAGAAACCAACGAAGAAGAAGCACCCACCGAACCAATAAACAATGTATGTAGCTTCAACGATGACGAAATTGCATTCTAATCCTATAAAAAGTTTGAAACATACAATGCATATTCAACTGGCGGTGGACAACAATATTGTCCAAATTCACTGCAACATTGTATGGAAAATTTTGAGGAAAAATGTACTCCGAGAAGCGTATTTAGATAAACATTTAAGGCTGTCAGGTTGTCTAAGGACCTCGTGGTATGCAAACATTTAAGTTGTCAGGCTTGTTTAAGGACCTTGTGCCATGTAAACATTTGTATGTAAAAAAAGTGTCAATGATATAAACCTTCGGTATGCAAACATTTCAATACAAATACAAAGGAGTAATAATAATAGCACAAATAAAACAAATAAATTATGTTTTTAGTCCTGTAGTTCGAAGTATATAAATTATGCAAAAAATTGTAGTCAAATAAATAAATAATGTTTTTAGTTCTATAGTTCAAACAATAGAAATTATGCAAAAATTTGCAGTCAAACAAAAAACTAATATAAAGTCAATGAATTATCGATCACTATAAACTTTGGATATCTAAACATTTCAATATGAATAGTACAAATAAAAAAAAGTAACGTACATGATAAAACTTTGGATATGGCAACATATAATTCATTGGGAATAATGAAGTTGGCAATAAGACTTCAAATCTATCATCCAATCAGATCATGACATATATGGGTTTTTTTATTATATAAAAAATAATGTTTTTAGTTCTGTAGGTCGAACATTAGAAAGTATGCAAAAATTTGTAGTCAAACGACAAACTAATATAAAGTCAACGAATTATCGATTGTTATAGTCCCTCTACGCGTTCGACGGGTACTAATAAATAACACCATCATACAAGCACTATGTCATAAAATGGATGCAACATAAACTTTGCCTATACGACTCATCAATGTAGTCATATTATATATGTGGGCATTATTTGAATTTTTCACAACTTTTTAACATGGTAAACTATAACTATATTTATTGTAGTGTTTAATCATGCAGTATTTTTTTTAAAATAAGTTCTATCAAAATAATATATCATGTTTTGCTATAAAATTACCTTACTATATATTTATCGTCAACCTACAATTACATTTCAAGATATACAATTTTTTTTCCAAGGAAACCCTTACAGAAGAATCCAATGGATGCTTCATTGCATTTAAGGATGACATCCCTAGTAAACCAATGTACATAAACAAGTACACATAGCCCCATAAGATTTGAACAAATCTTTACTAACACAAAACAAGCCAAGTAGGAAACAACATTATCCACCATCAATTAAACTAACCT
>SNQJ01S0240373.1:13555-25526 GCA_010110895.2 Picea sitchensis
GCTGCTACAGAGGCTAGTAAAGAGATGATTTGGTTACAAAGGTTTATGGAGGAATTGGGAAAGAAGCAGGAGAACAACATGTTGTACTGTGACAGTCAGACTGCCATTCACCTTGCAAATAACTCAGCCTTCCATTCGAAGACTAAGGATATACAGTTGAGGTACCACTTCATACGATCCACCTTGGAAGATGGACAATTGAAGCTGGAAAAGATACACACTAGCCAGAATGCTGCAGACATGTTAACAAAGGGAGTAACTAGGGAGAAACTGAGTTCTTGCTCAATTTTAGTTGGTCTTCAAGAATGAATATGAAGATGAGAAATTTGCCAAGTCCAAGAAGGTTCAGAGTCCATCATATACATCAGTGGTGGTGTTGTTGAGATCAGCCTCCAAGTGGGAGATTGTTGGTTGTGGAGCCTGATTATCTTACTGATTTAGAGGTCTTTTACTTTCAACCATGTTTATACCCCATGAAGTATTTACACCCCGGAAGTATGTACACTCTTCCATGCGAGGGAGTGTAGAGGGGGGGTACCCCCTCTGCGGGGTTCGGGAGGGCTATCCCTTTGGTTGGGGGGTCTGGGGGCAAGCGAGGGTTCGGGGGCGAAGCCCCCGAAGAAAAAATTGCCTTGTAAAAGTATATTGTAATTTCATTGTAAATCTGGACCGTTCATTATAAGGTTGTAGATCTAACGATGCAGATTATGTTAGGGTTTTTTTCCCTAGAAGGCAACCCTCTTTTATGACGGAAATGTATTGCAGCTATGTAGGTTGGCAAGTATTGTATTCTAAGAGAGGATATTGTGAGAGAAACAAGAGGAAGATACGGTGGGTTTTTGCTGTAGGTTGTATCCCTTCATTATGCTCGATAATAATAAAGAAAGGACCTGGCAATTTCTCTGGTGGACGTAGCCCACACTGGGTGAACCACATAAATCTGTGTCTCTCTTGAATTGTGTATCTTCTGTGTTTTATTTCTGCATTTGTTTTAGTTTATTGCTTCGCGGTCCTGTTTTTCTAACAAATTCCTAATATTTTTTGTATTTTCAATATAAGAAAAATGAAAATCCAAGGAATGAACAACAGCTTGATATAAAGACTCTACTTTGTATAGACAGAGACAACTCAAGTAGGATATCAAGGAGAAAAACACCCATCCCAACGTGCTAGGACAATCAAAATTAAAATATGATGAGAAAGGCACTACCCAAAAATTCAACCAAAGATAGGTTTCCTGTCATTCCATAGACACTTAACAGTCACTACAGACACCCAAGAAGACTCAACAATCATCAAAACCTACCCAGGAACCACCAAACCTAGCAATAAAGTAGCAAAGGTTGATGTATGCGATTGTTCAAGGGAAAAGTGTGTATGTACACATATTGCAAAATAACAACACGCGTATGTACGCGAATGTCAATCAAAACCCCACGTATATGTGTCAAAGCACCTCTAGGCTAAGAAGAAGGTTGAAATACTCAGACCTAGAGTGAACAGAGTCTGTCAAGTAATCATATGAAAATAAATTCAATATGAATGAGAGTAATCCAAGGAGAAAAACACTCCAAACCCCAAAAAATAAGATTCACTCCCCATTATGATCGCCAATTCTGTTACGAGGAAAATCTCTCCATGGCTAGGGGTAAACCATAATAGAAAAAAATGACTGTAGAAATCAACTCTAATATCAAGTATGCTATATAAACAAATATGCTAACAAGACAAGATAAGGGGCCTACCTCGTCCATATGTCTGATGAAGTCCACCATTGAGCACTTGACTCAAAGCATTATACCTGCAACTAGTCCTCAACAACCAAGCAACACAAGTATATGATGATAATATATGATGTTAGCACATTCAATAGCATAATCCATAAACATTCATAATAAATACGCCCATGGAATAATAATTCAAATATTTGTAAGATATTAATTGGACGAGAAAAGGGTATTTCTATTAATATATAATCAACAGAAGTGAATGAGATACAGACTTCTATGTCGGCACGGTTCAGAACCAAGAAACTAAGTTCCTTCCAGCTAGGCCACCACCACTTCAATCCTCCACTAAAGGAAAACTCATATAAGAGAGACAATGAAGTTCGCAATCAGTAAGTGAATAGCTTGGGGGTTGAACAATGTGTTTAGAATTAAAGGACAAAGGCATGCAGACTCAATTTGAAGTGAATAATTTCTCCAGAGTAACTTTGCTCTCAAAGTTGAATTCTTTCTCTCCCCTTCCATAGCTCGGATTTGGCCCATTTATATCCTTCAAATGGAATTGAAGCGATGAGTCAGAACGTTTCCAATATATGGAAGGCCAAGGATCATTGATCTCATGATGTGACATGGAAACCCGACACCATTTTTCAATTTTGGGCAGATTTCCCGATGTATGTGGGATGTAGTGGTGCAACCTATGTATATGCATGTTGTATAGTAGGCAAGGTGTGTATATGTGGAAAAAATATATTTTTAGCTCTGGGATTTGCAAAAGGGAGACTTCAAGTCTATATAGGGGAATGGAAAAAGGCCTTCTGTGCAAGATTGCATGGGGTGAGGAAAATCTTGCCATAACAAATAGAATTAGACCTAAACCATGACCACGACATAGACCTAGACCTATACCTAAACCATGACCTATAGCTATACCTAGAGAAATACCTAGACTTGCACCATTACCATGACCTAGACAATGGCAAGACAAGGCATGACAATGAAAGGATGGCAAGGGAATTTCTAGGTATAGGTATAGGTTTAGGTATGGCAAGGCAAGGCAACAAAATTCAATGCAAGGAAAGATATGACAAGGCTAAGAAAATATAAGCATGGAAAGGAAAGACAAGGTATAGGTCTAGGTCTATGTCTACATGCTATATATTGTTATAAAATTTATTGAGTTGAAGGATTAGTTTTTATTTCTTTGATTTTAAATACATCCTTGAAGTTATGTTTTTTTTCATGAAATCCAAAAGAAATTATGGATCAATAGTATAATGAGACTACACCATAAGGATGGAACATAAACCTATTTAGTTACATCCCTTTCTATGTAAATCCTATCAATTATGATAATCCATGTTTCACAACTATGAATACACCTAAGATATATGAATAAAGATAACTTATGTGATGACATTGAAATTCTCATGCAAGTATTTTTATCTAAGATAGATGGGATAACAAGTTGTAGAATTACATACTTAATGAATCCTTTGATTGTAATTTTTAGTATTAAACTTGTTCATTTAGTAAAAGCATTATTTTTTTTAAGCAAAAAATATATATATGATACATGAATGCCATTATTTTTTTATCAAATTAACTTGAAAACAAATGTATTATAAGTTAATTGACATTGAAAATAATTTAATGGTGTTTTTTATTATAGAGACAAATTTATTGTGGGCTACTCAAAGGACAATAAATTCTTTATAAAAATGAAAATAACTATATTTTTGCAAACACTTAGTTTTATGAATATTATAATGAAAGTATCTTTTAGATGAATTGTGGTTAGCCAAGGAAATGCAACACATGCATGGAAAGTCAAGGAAACACATGGAATGCTAAGTCAAGGCAAGGAAATGAATGTCATGATAAGACAAGGCATGGGATGCCATGGTATGGAAAGACAAGGCAAGGAAATGCAACAGAAGAAAATGCAAGGAAATGCATGGCATGACATGGCATGGAAAGTAAAAGCATGGCATGGCATGGAATGGAAAGGAAATACAAGGAAATGCATGGCATGACAAGGGAAGGAAATGCATGGAAAGAAAAGGCATGGGATGCCAAGTAAAGGAAATGAAATTTATGACATTGAAACTCAAGGCGAGGCAAGACATGGAATGGCAAGGAAAACCAGGGCATGCAATGGCATGGTATGGAATGTATAAGGCAAGGAGCAACAAGGCATGGCATGTCAAGTAAAGGCATGTCATGGAAAGGAAAGGAAATCCAAGGAATGAAATTTCAATTAAATGCAAGGAATGGTATGGAAATATAATGGAATTCAAGGCATGTCATGTCAAGGCAATGCAAGGCATGGCATGGCAGAGCAAGGAAAGGCATGGAATGGAATGACATAGCAAGGTGAGGCAAGGCATGGCATGGTATGTCGTGGAAAGTAATGGAAAGGAAAGTCATGGAAAGGCATGGCATGGCAAGGCAAGGCATGGAAAGACATGGAATGACATGGCATGGAAAGGCAAGGGAAAGAAATCCATGGCATTGAAAGACGAGGCATGGAAAGGCATGGCATGAAAATGCAAGGAATGGCATGGCATGGAAAGGTAAGACATGACATTCCATAGAAAGGGGAGGCATGGAATGGCATGGAAAGTAACGGAAAGGCATGGAAAAGAAAGGAAATGCATGATAGAGCATGGCATGACAAGGAAATGCATGACAAGGCATGACATGGAATGGAAAGGCATGGAATGAAAAGAAAAGAAATGGAAGAACATGGCATTGAAAGCAAAGGCATGAGATGGCATGGAGTGGGAAGACATGGCATGGATTGGAAAGGAAAGGAAATACATGGAATGGAAAGGAAAGGCAATACAAGGAATGGAATGACATGACATGGAAAGGAAAGGCATGGCATGCCATGAAAAGTGAAGGCAAGGCTAGGCAAGACATGACATGACAAGGAAGGACATGGCATGGAAAGTCAAGGAAAGGAAAGGAATGAAATGACAAGGAAAGGAAAAACCACTTCATTGGATGGAAAAGAAATTTGTGATATAAAGTTAAGTCATATGTCCCTAGAAAAAAAAATGTTTCATGGTATGAGGAATCTTCATTTTTTTGTGATTATTGTTTCATTACAATCCATGTTTTTATTTAAATTATTCCTTTTATTTGAATGCAAAGCATGGCATGGCAAGGAAAGGAAATGCATGGAATGGAAAGGAAAGGAAAGGAATGGCATGAAATGGAAAGGAAAGGTGTGTAATTGCATGGTATGACAAGTAAATGCAAGGCATGGAAATGGATGGCATGGAGAGGCATGACAAGGCATGGAATGGAAAGGAAAGGCATGTAATGGAATAACACGGGAAGGAACGGAATGGAACAGAAAAGCAAGAAATGACATGGAAAAAAAAGGTATGGAAATGCAAGGCATGGCATGACATGGCATGGAATGGAAAGGTAAGGAAAGGCATAACATTGCAAGGAAAGGTATGGCATGAAAAGGCATGGCATGGAAAGGAATGACATGAAAAGGAAAGGAAAGACATTACATGGAAATGACAGGCATGTCATGGCATGCCATGGAAATACATGGCATGGAAATGCAAGGCATGACTTGGAAAGGAAAGGCAAGTCATGGCATGGAAGGAAAGGCATGACATCGCAAGGCAAGTCAATGCAAGGCATAGCATGGGATGGCATGGCATTGCAAGGCATGACAAGTGAAGGGAAGTAATGACATGAAAAGACAAGGAATAACATGGCATGGCATGGCATGAAAAGAAAAGGAATAACATGGCATGGTGTGGCATGTAAAGGAAAGGAATTTCATGGCATGGCATGGAAAGGCAAGGAAAAAACACTTCGTTGTATGGAAAGGAAATTTGTGATATAAAGTTAATTCATATGTCCATAGAAAAAAATGGTTTTTATTTCTTGGGATGAGAAATGTTTTTTTTTGTTATTATTGTTTCATTGAAATCCACATTTTGATTTTAATTATTCCTTTCACAATGTTATGGAAATATATATTTATTGTTGTATAGGTTAAAATGGGAAGATACTTGGAAAGACATGAAAGGAGGGATTAGTCTATTTTAGATCATAGTGATTATCTAGGGATTTGTAAATGTAAAGAACTATATTTTGTCCTTAGAAGGTTAGAAAATTGATTTTTACTTATCTTAGTGATTATTTCTTAGTATTTGTTTGGTTTAGTTAGAATCACATATAAATTTTATATGTATACATCTACATATATTTATGTGTTGCGGGATATTATTTTTATTTTTATATGTTTATGATGATGATAGTTATGTGATTTGTTTAAACATGGAAATTGAAATGTGGAACTTTGGTATGTGGATACTAGTTCAAAATTATGTTGTGAATGTATAATAGATGCAAGACATCATGTAAATAAACCCACATTTCATAATTGAAAATTAATACAGATAAGGATTCTCATATGAAATTTGTAATTTATGTGCATGAATATGAGCTATGAAATATCCAAATTAATATACTATTGAGGTGACCAAGGCATGGCAAGGGATGGAAATACAATGCATGGGATGAAAAGTCAATGAAATAAATTGCAAGGCATGACAAGGCAAGGCAAGGCATGTAATGGAAAGGAAAGGCATGGCTTGGCAAGGCAATACATGGCATGGAAAGGAAAGACAATGCATGTCATAACATGGCAAGGAAAGGCATGGCATGGCATGGCATGGAAATACATGGCATGGCATGGAATAAAAACGAAAGTCAATGCATGGCATGGCAAGGCATGGAATGGAAAGGAAAGGGAAGGCAAGGCATGGAAAAGCAAGGCAAGGCATGGAAAGTGAAGGAAAGACATGACATGGGATGGCATGGAAAGGCAAGGAAATTAAAGACAAGGAATGGAATGGAAAGGAATGGCATGGCATGGAATATAAAGGAAAGGAAATTCAAGGCATGGCATGACATGGAATGGCATGGAAAGGAATGATAAGGAAATACATGGCATGACATGGAAAGGCATGGCATGGTAATTCATGGAATAGCATGGAAAGTCAAGAAAAGGCATGACATGGAAAGTAAATACAAGGCATGTCATGGAAAGGAAATACATGGCATGGAATAAAAACACAAGGCATGGCATGGCATGGAAAGGAAAGGAATGCCATGGCATGGAATGGCATGGAAAGTGAAGGAAAGGCAAGGCATGGAATGGAAAGGAAAGGCATGGAATGACATGGCATGGCATGACAAGGCATGGAAAGGTGTGACATAGCATGACAAGGGCATGGCATGTCAAGGAAAGGCATGTCAAGGAAAGGCATGGCAAGTCAAGCCAGGGAAGGGAAATGCAAGGCAAGGAAAGGCTAGACAGGGAAAGGCAAGGAAAGACATGGAAAGGAAAGGTATAGGTCTAGGTATGGCAAGGAAAGGAAAGTAAATGCAAGGCATGGCCTTGCAAGTTAAGTCAAGGAAAGTCATGGCATGGAAAGGCAAGACATGGAATGTAAAGTCAAGGAAATGAATGGCATGGCAAGGAAAGAAAAGGAAAGGAAAGGTAAGGGAATAAAAGGAAAGGAAAAGGAAAGGAAATAAAGGAAAGAAAATTAAAGGCAAGGCTATGTGTTTATCACATACTTTTTTGTGGATGGCCCATCCACTTGGCATATTTCACATTCATCCATGTAGTTGGCTTCCTTGGAATTTTCACATGTGAAGTGGTCGCATGCATGCACGTTCTTGGAGGGAATATTCCATGTGGACACTTCGCATTTGAATTAGCTTGATGCCTATTTTTGGTAGTGTGTACCCTTCCTGAGCATTATTTGGTACATGCTACTACTATTTTTGGATGAGGGTGAATTTATTTGGATAGGATAATGTCCACGTGTTGTAACATGGTCAACCATGGATTGAGGAGAGATCTAACTAATTCATTATTATAATATTTATTTGACTTTTCATGGATCTAGTTAGCAAATAATAATATTTTATTGGATAAGAGGAGAGGCTCACTCTATAAAGAATAGTTCTCTCTATCCATTTTAAAGGGTGGAGAATTTGGGTATTTAGGATCTCTCCTCTTCGGATACATTTTAGAACATTTGGAAAGATTAATGGAGAATTTGAGGTATATTTTCATTAGATGCAAGGCTTTATTGTGCACTCATATTTTATGTGTTGATTTTGTATTAAGAAACCCTTGTAACATGTTGTGATTTCCATTATAATAAACCATGCTTCATTTTAGATAGACTAATGTGAGGTTTCAACTCTCTTATTTCTATTGTGATTATGGTATCCTACATGATTCTTATTATTGGTTCTTGGAGTCTTAACTAGGATGGGACTTCAATATTTTGTCAAATTTAGGTCCTTGAGAACCATTAATTATGTATGTATTTAGCACTTAGAAATCTTTTCCACCATAAGAGATTTGTTAATGCATAACAAAAGTGTTTATAATCGCTTTAGAAAAAGAGAACTATTCTTACTTATATATACTTCCTTAAAACTTTAAAAAGTAATTAATCAAATTAAATAAATTCATACATTCATACATATACAATTCATACATTCATCAACATAGAATGCAGAAACAATGAGATTCATAAAAAATGTGCCATGAAATTTGTGTGTGTATTCAACATCATCTAAACTGTACATATTTTACAAAATGGCACATCATGCCCAATATACAAAATGACAACAAGTTCCCTAACATAAACAAAAAGTCATATGGTGGCCTAGATACAAAATGGTAGCGATCGGTCACTCACTTACCACTTCCACCCTAACCATTCTTAAGAGCATCCTAGAAATTGATCTTTCTTATCTTGCTCGAAGAAGAACCTAGAGTGGTTTTACGTTTGGGTGTCGTTCATCACTTCAGAGACTACACAAAGAAAAAATGTTGTTATAAGTTTTTTTTCCACAATGAATTAAAAGACTTACAAAATTATACTTTGTAATTCAACATAAGACAAATCACTATAGATAGTATTGAGAATTGTGAGGGTGTTACCCTTCTCCGCAACCCTAATATCTCAGTGATTCCACCTTGTTTCAGTAACAAGGATCAAATAATGAAATTTTAAAAAAATATGAATACAATCAATTCCATTCATGATACATAAAAAATGATCATCAACACATTATCTCATAGTGAATATCTCGGGCATCAATGGATATTCGTTAGCAGGTGGAGCGCTTGGATGTACAACCTATTATGAGGAAACATCTACTATGGAAACCTTGGTGGATGGTGTATATGGAAATGTTGGTGGGGGTGGTTGGCATACAGGTGCAGGATGGATGTGATTGAAGAGGTGGTGCAAATGGGTGGCCTATGGGTGCATCCACTGAGGATGCACCAAATAAGAAAGATATTGCAAGTGTATGGTGATGAACCCCCATGGCATGTACAAGTGATGGAATAATTCTTGGACTAGAAATACGTAACCCAAAATATGTGGTCATCTACCCAAAGACTAATATAGTACCGTAATTAGTGAAAATATCAGCAACTTACATACATTTTAATAATATTATTATTAGTAACAAATAGTAAAATCCAACAACATAAATACAACAAATTTGATATTTAAATGAGATTTAACTCAACAAATGATACCTATGAAGAAGGTAACTTTTCCATCTTAAGTGGACATTGCTCGACACTGCCTGGTCTCCCAACCTATAGAAAAATAAGAACATTATAAATTTGAGGATGCTAGAAAACAAATAAATCACTATGGTGAATTTATCAAATGTGACACATACCCATGTATGTGGAACATCGAATGAGTAGGTTTCCTCTATCACTACATCAATTATGGAGACATACAACGATGCATTTGTCGACATAGAGGGTCTGCTATATGAGCATAGCAACTACAAAACATTGTATAGTAAAATATCGAAATAAATACAAAGAATACTATATAAATACATAATGATGAAGAACATAGATATGGTTAAGGTACTAACCTCCTTGACCATGCAGATTTGTTTTTCACTGGCATCCATAGGCCCATAGAAAGTATTCTTTCAACTCAATCATTTATGAGGTTCCCATGGATGACTATTATGTCCATGTTCCTTCTCCTCACTACAATCTACTCTAGGGATTGAGGGTCTAACCCATCTATCAATGTCACTGGTAGAAACCTCCTACTAATATAGTGCAACAAAGATACCATGTTGCAATAGGATCTAATTCAAGGATGATAGATCTACCTATACATGTTGCAATCCCTTTGCAACTAGAGGATGATAGGAAGACGGGTTAGGCCTTCGCTTGGAAGGACAAGGACCTAACATGGGATCATGTCTAGCATGATCTTAGTCTTATGTGGAACCTCGACCCACCCCCTTGAAGTCAACAATGTCAAAGTAGTTCACATGGTGATCCAAAATAAATTATGCCCATAATTTTCTCAAAAGATACAAAATCACCTCCTTGTTATTGCAGGGAGATGCATCAAATACCATGAACCACCTATCCATCCAGTTTTGAAAATTTTATGGGTGGATGCACCAGTCAATACAAATGTGTTTCTTGGTGACAAGAAGTGTTTTTATAGATCAAGGATCAATAAAAAGGGACATCAAATCTTGTTTGGAAATACCCAGGTCTCTAACTTGGTTTCTATCCAATCCAATCCTGTAAAGCTCAAACATTCTAGCCCTGTATTCAGAAATAGAAGTTAATTTCCCTTGGGAACTTTCAATGGACCTCACAATTACGTCTAATGAAGTGACCAAGGGCTCTCGACTAGGTTATCTAGTTCCCCTTAAATCATTGACAAGTGATCTCAAAGTACCTAACCCCTAATCAATATGTATGTTTATGTTTGGTGGTTGTGGTGGGTTGGGGTTTTCCTCACCTTTGTTTGCTTGTGGGAAGTTTTCATTGTCTCTGGGTTCCATTTTAATAATATTTGCTGCAATTTAATAAGTGCACTTATGAGAAAGGTATTACAAACATCAATTTCATTTTATCCCAACAAAATCATTCACATAATTTTTTGTAAAACAAAGAAAACTTGTGTGTTATCTTTACAATGAACTTGAAAAAAACCTATACAAGATTAGTGAATTGTTGAGGGATTTACATTCAAGTATTAATTATGTGTATTAATTAGTTTCATAGATACTTATTGTGTTATCTTCAAAATTTCCATTGAACCACACATTTGTGATGAACCTTGCTAATAAGTTTCCAAATCCATTGGAAGTTACATCCATAACTCGTGACTAATTGTTTTGTATTTTTGCAAAGCCAAGAGAGGAGACAAAGATAACAAAGGAAATGAAGAAAAATTAAGCATACTTGGGTAGAGTTGGACACAATGGAAATATCCTCAGCTTTTCTCCTCCTCTACTCCTCGTTACTTTTCTCAAAGAAAGAAAATTGCAAGGCGTGGTGTGTAAATGTGAAAAAAATGCATCTGCGGTCCTTTAAAAAATGGGAACAATAGGAACACACATGTGTTTTTACGAATTCGAAAGTGTTATTAATAATGTGCATGCATTCCTTCCAATGTTCCTATGTGGCGCGATGAGTGGAGGTTCAAAATTTTATGAACCTCTAACATCAGGAACACATGCATGTGTTCCTGCTAACCCCCTTGCCACTTTTTCGTCCACCAACTTTGTGCACACACCCACCCACCCACACATATATATAACAATTTAAATTTGACAGAATGGTGAGTTATTTCAAATGGTTGAGAATTGTGTATTGCAAGGAGAAGGTCTTAGAGTCTTTCCATCCACATAACACATTTCTTCAAGTTTTGTACTCTAACGTTAAAATGAATTACACTAGTTATAATATAAAACATCAGATATAAATGAATTTCTTCAGAATTAGGAGAAATTGGTTCATATGCATGTGACATCAGATATTAATTCCGACCTTTATAGGTCATGCAAAGGAGGCTAGTCCCCCTGCTATCTAGATCCAATAGATGACCATTAGGTTTTGAACCATTCATATATCTTGCATATTGATACCAATTGTTAAGTACCAATACCAAATCTGAAGATATGATCAACACAATTACTGAATACGCAATATATCCACAAGCAAGATAGAAGAAACCACACTTTATTATTACCAAACCCTTGAGGTAGGGCAACACCATACAATGGATCCTATTATGGAAGGGATCATCTCCTATTCACTTGCCTCTTCGAGGGGGCATCCTCCTAATGAGCTTCAACTCCAAATACAATATTTCTCTTCATGTCTCATT
>SNQJ01S0240374.1:0-13545 GCA_010110895.2 Picea sitchensis
AAAAAACCTAAGTCTGTCATTTCAAATTTCTTCTTAAGGCCGGTTTTCACATGGTTTAAAAGTTTTGAGTCACTACCAATAAGGATAAGGTCATCAACATAAAGGAAAAGGATTATGAGATGGATTCCTAATTTCTTGGTATAGACATTAGGATCAAAATGGCATCTAGAGAATCCGGTGTCAATAAAAAAGTTGTCCATTTTGGTATACCAAGCTTGGGGATCTTTCTTAAGACCATAAAGAGATTTCTTAAGGCAAAAAACAAGGCTAGAGTCATTCTGGACATAGCCAAGAAGTTGTTCCATGTAGATTTCTTCTTGCAAATCTTCGTGCAAGAAGGTGGATTTAACATCCATTTTATGGACCTCTCATTTATGTGAGGCAGTAAGGGCAAGAACAACGTGGATGGAATTCATTTTGGCTATAGGGGAAAAGGTTTCATTATAGTCAATTCCTTCAACTTGGGAAAATCCTTTGGCAACTAACCGATCCTTGTGTCTTTCAACACTTCCATCTAATGCATACTTAGTTCTGGAGACCCATTTACATCTGACAAGTTTTATTCCTTTTGGAAGAGGTACAAGATCCTAAGTATCGTTTTCCATTAAAGAACGATACTCTTCATTCATTGTTGTATCCCAATCTGGATGACCTGAATTTTCTGCAAATGTCTTTCGATCATGAGTCTCTAAAACTTGAGCCAAAAGAGAAGAGGCTCGCTAGAAGTGTGAACGTGTCTGATGCTGATTTGAAGGATCACTGATAAGATCACCGGCTACTTCTCGTGTTGAATAGACCCATATAGGAAGCGGTGGAGCTGGGTGCTAGTTCAAGTTCAAAGGAATCATCCAGAGGAAGGTGAGTAGGCAGAGGTGGATTTTCATCCTCACTATCATCATCTGAAGAAGAAACCAAAATAGGAACAAAAGAAGGCACAAACATCGAAGATGGATCGCAGGATGAAGAAGGCACAATCGCCGAATTAGGCTTGCAGGCTGAGAGATTTTCATCAAATTTAACATCTCTTCTAATAATAATTTCATTAAAATGTGGTTGAAGAAGTCTATAACCTTTTCCATCTTCATAATAACCAACAAATATACACTTCTCACTTTTAGGCTGCAATGCTTTCCTTTTCTCATAAGGAATGTGAGCCCAGGCTATATTGCCAAATACACAAAAATGACTTAAATCTGGTTTAATTTTAGTCCAAGCTTGTTCCAGTGTTATATTTTTAAGATCTTTTGTGGGAGTGTGATTTACTGTGTAATTTGCATAGTTGATTTCATCCACCCAATACTTTAGACTTAATCCCTTAGATTGGATCATACAATTAGCCATTTCTTTTAATCTGCAGTTCTTTCTCTCAGCAACACCATTTTGTTGTGGTGTATATGGAACAATGTGTTGCATTTGGATGCCCTATGTAGTGTAGTAACTTGTAAAATTATTGTTCACATATTCGCCTCCATTATCTGTTCTTAACTTTTGAATTTGATGTCCAAATTGCTTTTCTACAAGGTCCTTGTAGGCCAAAAACTTGTCAAAAACTTCGCTCTTAAGTTTTAAGAGTTAAACCCATTCTAGAAAAGTCATCAAGTGATCAATGAAAGTACATCTGGAAAAGTCATTAATGAATGTTAAGTAGAGTAATGTTGTGCATGGGGTATATTGCATGTTAATTAATTGTTAAGTAATGGGAACTGCACACACAGTAAAGGAATGAACAATAGATATCATGGAGATGTCAAATGCCTCACTTCCCCTCATCACTGTAGGAACTTGGTTCTTGTAACCCCTCTAGATGCCTCACGTGAGACTTCACTTTCTTGCAGGTGATGCCAAAAGGGCTGGTGACTGAGGGTTTTGTTGTTATATTATATTTGAACCTAGGGTCTGCCCATTGCACGCCAACAAATGGTTTCGTTGTCGAGAACATGATCTGTAACTAAGGGGAATGTTTTGGAGGCAAACTAAGGAGGAAATTAGAATGGCTATTGAGGAAGGAATGAGAATTTTCCTAAGAATAGAATAGGAACCCATGACTTAACGAAGAAAAATGGTTGCAAAGGTATGTATTTATAGATCTGCATGAAATCTTCTTTGGTGAGTTTCCAATAATTTTGACTAAATGGTTAGAAAGGCTAGTGGAGAATATTGGAAGGTTATGAGTTGAGGCTCTGATAAACTAGACCCCTGAATTGATTAGACAGTTGAATACAATAAGTAATAAATTTTCTCGCGCATTTGATTTTTGGTTGAATAGTATACTAGGAGGTTACATTACAAATTTTTCAATAGATTGTACCTAGTCTTATAGTGTTGTAGAAAGGGAGTTTTTCAAGGGTCCACACAGAATATTTTTGAATGCATTGTGTACTTGGATAAATATGTTATTGTGCGACAAGAATGTTATGAAAATGGAATCTCAGAGTGGAAGAAATTAGTGAAAGGATGACTAAGGAATATATGGACTAAGGATGTTGAGAGAGGAAGATAATGAGTAAGACAAAGAGATTGGAGTATTGCGTTCTGGGAAAAGGTTTAGGTATAGTAAGAGGGAAAATGTGGCAGAGAGAGAAGAGAAACACAATGTGTTTGAGAAAAGAGAACCCAACATAATGCTCCAGATCACACCATATAGAGAAAGGAAATAAAAAGAAAAGGATCCTCAGTGTAGTCCAACCGAAGAAGGAAGTCCATCTCAGATCAGAATTTGCATCGAATCCATGATCCCGTGTGCGTCACCAAGACCTGAAGCAAAAACCGAAACTTCGTCAAGAGAAAATGTAGTTAGTGGAGGAGGTCAAAACAATAGTCGGAATAGTAGAAGTAGCGCAACGAACCAGAATCTGTCAAAATCACCAAAGGTAAATACTACGCATAATACACTGGTAGGAATAGACAATACGTTGAGGATGCCCGAATTCGATGGAGTGGGGTCGAAGGACCTAGAGCAACATCTGTTTGTATGTGAAATGATATGGACTACGAAGAATGTTCAGGACGAGGAAACCAAGATTGCGCAGTTAGCAACGACATTCATAAATTGGGCTCTGATATGGTATATGAAATACTAGACTACTACACCAGCAGGACAATCGAGGACAATAGAAAATATTAGAAAATATTTATTAAAGGAATTTTGGAAGCCGAAATCTGAGTCACAATATATCACAGAGCTAAAAAAAATTAAGCAAGTGCAGACTAAGTCATTTTGGGATTTTGATCAAATATTTAAGGATGTGATGGGTAGGTTGACATTCCATATTCCTGATGAACAACATAGAGAGTGGTTTATTGCAGGTTTGTTACCAAACATTCATTGTCCTCTGACACAAAAAAAAGTCACATCGCAGCCAGAATCTTTACAAGTCATGATGAAATTAGAATCATCCCATGTAGGAGAAAGCGATGCAGGGATGGTGGAAGTCCATGCACAACTAAGAACATTGAACATCTAGCTGCAAGAGATTACAAAGGGGAAAGAAAAGCATGAACAAGTCTGCTGTATAACCTGTAATACAAAAGGTCATCATGAAGATGAGTGCCCAACGTTTGCATAGTATATGGAAACAGAAGCACCTAACCCATTGGCAGGAAGAGTAGGGTATTGTGAAATACACAAGACATGGGGACATCATACAACTACTTGTCCATTATTGCAAAAGTACCAGAGTAAACCTAGGATTTTTTTTTGTAATTTCTACAAGTGCGTAGGAAATGATGAGAAAGTCTATCGTGCATTTGACTTAATGAGAGAACTCACTTCATATGCATACAAAATCCAAGAAGCAAATACCGCAATAGAAGGAGTTCTGCAGTACAATACTCCGATAGGCTTTAACCAGGGTGGATGAGGAGGATTCAGCTGAGGCCGAGGACTAGGAGGATTTGGTAGAGGAGGAAGATGACCAATCATTTGTCATAATTGTAGTCAACCCAAAAATTTAGTGAGGGATTGTCTAAATCCTTGCATGAAATTCACGTACTACAGAGAATTGGACCATGCACAGAAGATTGTCCTCAACTGATAGAAAAATGGCAGGCAAGAGGGAAACAAACTAGAACCAGAACATACAGATGATAATTGTAGAATAGCATGTTGATCAACCCAGAATAGAAACAATTATGCATGGAGGATCTAGAACATGGGAAGATGCGACAGAAAAGGGAAAGGGAAAGATCGAGCAATGGATAAAGAAAGAAAATGAGCCTATGCCAATGTTTGATCCACATAAAGAGAAAGAGACATATCAGCAAGCCAAAAAGGAGATACTAGGACCAAACTAGAAAAACTTCAATGCCAACTATGCCACTAGTATATGATATGCCCTCTGTATACGATCACACCATTCCAGAAAGATCAACCAAGAAGGTAAGCACTCTGAAATATTTTCTAAAGAGTTGTTTAGATTTGATGAAGGATGAAACACCATTGGATATGTTGCGTGGCATGATCGATCAATGTACACAAGATAAAGAAGTACCAGCTATAGAAAGAGCAGTGAACTAAGTATTGCACAAGAAGAGGACACACAGAGAATTTAGGCTGAGTGCGTAGATAGGAGATTACGAAATGGACAAAATAATTTTAGACTTAGGATCTGATGTGAATGTTATTCCTAAGCAGATGTGGTAAATGATGGATAATACTAAGTCAATTAGGTCACTCATTCAGTTGTCGTTGATAAACCAGCATAAGATAGTGCCGATTGGAAGACTGTTGCAATTAAATGTTAACACAAATGGAATACACAATGTAGCCGACTTTGAGGTCATTGAGATCATGGATAAAAATTAGTCGTATCCAAATTTTCTCAGACTGGATTGGGAATTTGAAAATCAGATGATAATTAACTTGAAGGAGAGGGAAATGATTTTTTAAGTGGGAGACTTGAAGGTCACTGCACCATTAGATCCTACAGAAGAAAGAAGGTATGTAGAACCCGTCAGAAAAGAAATAGACATCCTGTATAATATGACCATGCACATGGATGATTATGTCAATCCTGCTAGTGATGGTACACTTAGTTGGAGAAGAATTAGCTCTTGTGCATCAGATTCAGAGGAAGGACTTGAACATTGGCAGCACAGGTTGCATGAAGTGTCGACAAGAAGATGTGCTCGCATTACTCACTCTTTGTGCTGGATCGAAATAGAGGTATGTGATGCACCAAGGTTTGATGGACTAATGGATGTAAGTTCCTTTTTAAAATAATTTGAGTTGTAGATACCTGAATAACAAAGGTTGTTAGCATTGGATGTTGCACTAAGAGAAACCCCAACGAGGTGGTGGGAAACACACAAGGAGGGAATATGAGATTGTCACCACTGTAAAAGGCTGATGCATATCAGATTTGGAACAAAAAGTGAAGAAATTACGTAGAAGTATACATGGTTGAGTAGTACGATGTATCATATGGAATAATTCATTACGACTTGGAATCAAGTTCCCAAGCAGGAATGGACACATAGGTTTATACATACACTTGATATAATTCCCAAGAACTGGTATCTAGAATTAGAAGTGCACAGAGGGACAACAAATTGGGAAGAGATCACTAATAATTTCAAGGTAACATTTAGTTTTGAAGCTGAGTCACCTTTAATAGATGCAGCTCAGCAAGTCATCCAAAGTAAGACTTTTATGGAAGAATACTAGATAGACATATCACTAGCATGTAGTGCACACAAAGCATCTGCGACATTCTGTGAGTTACTAGAATGTTACAGTATTACTAAAGAAGACCAAGATGAAGAAGATCCAAGAAATGTACAAGTACCAGAGACTGAAGGGGAGTGCACAGTAGAAGGTCCAGAACTCGAATCCGATGCATATGTGAAGCCACCAAGACTGCACAAAGTGAATATTGGCATGAAAGAGAAACCTAAGTTCATGAATATTGGTCACTATTTGAACAATGAGACTGTTGAAAAGATTGTCGATTTGCTACATGAGTATGATGATCTATTCCCGACTAATTTTTCAAAGATGAAGGGGATTGTTGGGGAACTTGGAGAAATGAAGATCTTGTTAAAACCATACGCTAAGTTAGTCAGATAATGACCTTATAGATTGAATCCGAAGCACAATGAAAAAGTGAAAGTAGAGCTTGACAGAATGTTTAGGCTGGTATTATTAATCACATCATAGAGTTCGAATGGATAAGCCTAGTGGTTGTTCAAAATAAGAAAACAAGGGGTATTAGAATTTGTGCCAACTTAAGGAAATTGAATGATGCTTGTTTTTCTGATCCAATTCAGGCCCCCTTTACAGATGAAGCATTGGAGAATGTAGGAGGGTAGGAGGCCTACTCATTCACTGATGGATTTTTATGATATCATCATATCAATATTGTGCCAAAAGACAGACACAAGATGACATTTTTGATATAATGTTGAAGCTACCAGTACACATCAATGCCATTTGGGTTAAAGAATGCACCTATTGTGTTTTCTAGAGTAGTTGTTGTAGCATTTAATGAATTTATTCATAAGTTTATTGAAGTGTATTTGGATGACTGGATTGTGTTTAGCTTACTAAAATATCATATAGAAACCCTAAACATGATTCTTGATAGATGTAGACAATATCAAATCTCATTAAATATGAAGAAGTACACTTTATACACACTTTTTGGGATTTTGTTAGGTCATGTGGTATGCAAAGAAGATTTTTTGGTTGATCGTGAAAGAATAGTTGTGTTTGTCAATTTGCCACCGCATGAATCAGTAAGACAACTGAGAACAATGTTGGGTCATACAGGATATTAAAGGAAGTTTCTTAAAGGATAATCACATATTATAGCTCCGATGGAGAAATTGTTGAAGAAGAAGCTAAGTTACAGTGGAATGAAGACTGTCAGTAAGGTTTGGACACACTGAAGCATAAGTTAGTAAATGCACCCATTCTGGTGTTCTCGGATTGGAAGAAAGAGTTTCAAGTTCATGTACATGCATCATCCATAGCCCTCGGTGCAATGTTAGATCAACCATTAGAGGGAGACTTAGACCATCCAATTGCCTTTGCTAGTAGGAAGCTGTCAACTACTGAGAAGAATTACACAATGACAAGAATGGAAGGATTGGCAATGATTTATGCATTGCATAAGTTTAGACACTACTTGTTAGGGTCCCACTTTAAGATGTATACAAACCAATCTACTTTGAGATACCTAATGAACAAGCTAGTGTTGGGGGGGGGGATTGCAGATGGTTATTGTTGTTCTAGGAGTATGACTTTAAATTCATTGTGAAGCCAAGAAAAATGAATGTATGGCCAGATCATCTGTTTCACATACTGATAGGGGAAGACATAAGGAATCTAGATGATAGTTTACCCTATGCACATTTATTTTCAGTTCAAATGGTGGATGACTAATTTGCATAGATTGTCCAATTTCTAAGTACAAGAGTGGCTCCATCAAACAGGACAGTAGCCCAGAAGAAACTACTAGTGGTGAAAGTAGCTGATTATCAATTGATAACAGAAAATATATATAAGTTAGGAATAGATGGGATACTGTGATGTTGTGTAGTGGAACCTGAAATACCAATGATGCTAGTAGAGGCACACGGGGGAATTATAAGAGGTCATGCATGAAAGGAAACAAATCAGATGATCTTTCACATGGGTCTATGGTGGCACATGCTCCATAAAGACGCTAAGGAATATTTTCATAGTTGTGATGTTTTTTAGAGATTAGGAAGGTCGTCGAGAAGGGATGAGATGCCTTTGAATCCACAAGTCACACTACATGCATTTGAAAAATGGGCAGTAGATTTTGTCAGACTGATTAATCCACCAACGAGGAGATCAGGAGCTAGGTACATAATCACCATGACAGACTATTTGACTAGGTGGGAAGAGGCATAACTGGTTATAGATTTCAGTGCGGAGATAGTTGCACGACTCTTATTTGAGAATGTAGTTACAAGGTTTGGGTGTCCTAAAGTACTTATGAGCTCAAGGGACTCAATTTTTGAACAAGACAATTGTAGCACTGAAAAAGAAGTTCCAGATTCATCATCTAAGAAGTACACCCTATCACCCTCAAGAAAATGGAACTCTAGAAGAATTCAATAAGATACTGGAGAATGCATTGACAAAGATATATAATGTAGGACGAGACGATTGGGATTTAAGGATTCCTGCAGTGCTATGGACTTATAGAAATACATGCAATAAGTTGACATGTCATACACCATTTAGTTTGGTGTATGGTTAGGAAGTAGTCATGCCTATGGAGTTTATTGTACCAAGTTTATGCATTGATGCGATGACAAAACTTACAAACACCGATGGAGTAGAAGAAATATTATCACAATTAATGGCACTAGAGGAAGATCGCTTTATTGCATGATTCCATGCACAAGTACAAAAGGCACATGAAAAATCATGGCATGAGAGACACATCAATCATGGAATAGTACCCACATGCACCATGGGGTTTTATAGTTCCACTACAACAAATCCTTGTGATTAGATCCCTTTTTGGCCCCCTTTTTTGCTTCCACTAGCTATTTTAATGTATTTTTCTCCACTTTTTTGCTAAAGTTGTCATTATTTATTGGTAGGGCGCTATTTATGGTGCTATTTGCGTCGAGAAACACAAGTGAGAGCTAATCTAGGCGCCATTAATGCCTAGTTTAGCTCCCTATTTAACGCTCCAGTTAGCGCCTAAGTTATCTCCCTATTTAGCACCCCAATTAGCGCCTAGTTTAGCTTCCAGATTAGCTTCCAGTTTAGCTTCCTTTTTAGCTTCTAGTTTGGCTTCCAATTTAACTCCTAATGTGCCTAAATAATAATTTTGTTGAGTTTTTGGGGGTTAAGTGGATAGGGGATTAGGTGATTTAGGGATTTTGGGTCTATAGATTAAGGGTTAAGGGATTAGGGGTTACCGTTTAATGGATTAAGGGTTAAGGGATTAGGGGTTACAATTTAAGGGATTAAGGGTCAATGGCTAATGGATTTGGGGCTTAGGGGTTAGGTATTTTAATGGTTAATTGATTAGGGATTATATATGGTCAAGGGATTAATGACATCCATCGACCCTACACATAATCATTAAGATCGTCCACGTCTCATTGTCATCATCCTTCATTTCCATAGGTAGAATCTTTTTTGAAACTGATCTCTTGAAATTCCATGGAACTTCCAATACACTCATCACAAATATTGTCTTCCACCGACCCTTCACAGTGAGCAGTGAATGGGGCCATTGTTGAAATTTCTTCAGTTTGTGCTTGTATGCATCAAAATTTGACACGGTTAGACTAGACACATACGTTGACGGTATGAGAGGGTTTCAAGACTCAAGGATGCCTGATGTCCCCACATAATCTTTGAGATCGTCCATGTTTTCATCAACGTTCATAATGAACGTCTCATTGTCATCATTCGTCATTAATATCTCTAGAATATTTGTTGGAACTCTCTTGAAATGTCATGGAACTTCCAATTCACCCACCACAAATGTCATGCACCGACCCTGCATAGTGAGCAGTGAATGTGGCCAATGTTGAAATTTCTTCAATATGTGCCTCTATGCATCAAAATTTGACATGGTTAGACTAGACACATGCCTTGACAGTATGGGAGGGTTTTGAGACTCAAGGATGTATGATGTCCCCACATAATCTTTCATATTGTCCACATTTGCATCAACATTCATCATGCACATCTCATTGTCATCATTCGTCATTCCCTTCTATAGAATCATTGTTGAAACTTTCTTAAAATTTGACATCGAACTTCCAATACACCCATCACAAATTTCTTCCATCGAACCTGCACATTGAGCAGTAAATGGGGCCAACGTTGAAATTTTTTCAATCTGTGCCCTATGCATTGAAATTTGACATGGTTAGACTAGATATTTTCTTTGATGGTATGGGATGGTTTCAAAAATTAAGGATGTTTGATGTCCCCACATAATATTTGAGATCGTCCATGTTTGCATCAATGTTCAATATAATGGATGTCTCATTGTCATCATTCGTTATTTCCATCTATAGAATCGTTTTTAGAACTCTCTTGAAATGTCATGGAACTTCCAATACACCCATCATCAATGTCATCTTACATCTACCTCACACAATGAGAAGTGAACGGGGCCAACGTTGAAATTTCTTCAAACTGTGCATGTATGTGTTGAAATTTGACATGGTTAGACTAGACACATGCCTTGATGGTATGGGAGGGTTTCAAGACTTAAGGATGTCTGATGTCCCCACATAATCTTTGACATCGTCCATGTTTGCATAAACATTCATAATGGACGTCTCATTGTCATCATTCATCATTTCCATCTGTAGAATCTTTGTTGGAGCTCTCTTGAAATTTCATGGAACTTCCAATTCACCCACCACAAATGTGATGCACCGAACCCCAATAGTGAGCAGTGAATGGGGCTAAAATTTAAATTTCTTCAATATGTTCTTGTATGTGTCAAAATTTGACATGGTTAGACTAGACACATGCCTTGACGATACGGGAGGGTTTCAAGACTCAAGGATGTATGATGTCCCCACATAATCTTTGATATCATCCACATTTTCATCAACATTCATCATGCATGTCTCATTGTCAATGTTCTTCATTCCCTTCTATAGAATCGTTGTCGAAACTATCTCGAAATTTGACATGGAACTTCAAATAAACCCATCACAAATTTCTTCCATTGACCCCGCATAGTGAGCAGTGAATGGGGCCAACGTTGAAATTTCTTCAAACTATGTCTGTATGTGTTGAAATTCAACATGGTTAGACTAGACACATGCCTTGAAGTTATGGGAGGGTTTCAAGACTCAAGGATGTCTAATGTCCCCACATAATCTTTGAGATCATCCATGTTTGCATCAACATTCATAATGGACATCTCATTGTCATGATTTTTGGTTTCCATATGTAGAATATTTGTTGGAACTCTCTTTAAATATCATGGAACTTCCAATTCACCCACCACAAATGTCATGCACCAACCCCACATAGTGAGTATTGAATGGGGCCAACATTGAAATTTCTTCAATATGTGCATGTATGTGTCGAAATTTGACATGGCTAGACTACACACATGCCATGACGGTATGGGAGGGTTTCAAGAATCAAGGATGCATGATGTCCCTACATAATATTTGATATCATCCACATTTTCATCAACATTCATCATGCACGTATCATTGCCAATGTTCGTCATTCCCTTTTATAGAATCGTTGTCAGAACTATCTTGAAATTTGACATGGAACTTCCAATACACCCATCACAAATGTCATGCACTGATCCCACATAGTGAGTAGTGAATGGGGCCAACGTTGAAATTTATTCAATTTGTTCCTATATGCATCAAAATTTGACATGGTTAGATTAGACACATGCCTTGACGGTATGGGAGGGTTTCGAGACTTAAGGATATTTGATGTCCCCGCATAATATTTGAGATCGTCCATGTTTGCATCAACATTCAATATAATGGATGTCTCATTGTCATCATTATTCATTTCCATATATAGAATCTTTGTTAGAACTCTTTTGAAATGTCATGGAACTTCCAATACACCCATCACAAATGTCATCTTGCATAGACCTCGCACAACGAGTAGTGAATGGGGCCAATGTTGAAATTTATTCAAACTGTGCTTGTATGCGTCGAAATTCGACATGGTTAGACTAGACACATGCCTTGATGGTATGGGTGGGTTTCAAGACTCAAGGATGTATATTGATGTACCCACATAATTTTTGAGATCATCCACATTTCCATCAACATTCATCATGCACGTCTCATTGTCATAATTTGTCATTCCCTTCTATAGAATCATTATCGAAACTATCTTGAAATTTGACATGGAACTTCCAATATACCCATCACAAATGTCATGCACTGATGCCACATAGTGAGCAGTGAATGGGGCCAACATTGAAATTTCTTCAATCTCTGCCTGTATGTATCGAAATTTGACATGGTTGGTTTAGACACATGCCTTGACGGTATGGGAGGGTTTCGATACTTAAGGATGTATATTGATGTCCCCACATAATATTTGAGATCATCCACATTTGCATCAACATTCATCGTGCATGTCTCATTTTCATCATTCGTCATTCCCTTCTATAAATTCATTGTCGGAACTATCTTGAAATTTGACATGGAACTTCCAATACACCCATCACAAATGTCATGCACCAACCCCACTTAGTGAGCAGTGAATGGGGCCAATGTTGAAATTTATTCAATTTGTGCCTGTATGCATCAAAGTTTGACATGGTTAGATTAGAAACATGCATTGATGGCATGGGAGGGTTTCAAGACTCAAGTATGTCTGATTTCCCCACATAATCTTCGAGATCGTCCATGTTTGCATCAACATTCATTGCCATCATTCGACATTCCCTTCTATAGAATATTTTTTGGAACTATCTTTAAATGTATTGGAACTTCCAACATGCCCATCACCAATTCCATCCACCGACCCCACACAGTGAGCAGTGAATGGGGCTAATGTTGAATTTTCTTCAAAATGTGATTGTATGTGTTGTAATTTTACATGTTTACACTAGGCGCATGCCTTGACAGTATGAGATATTTTTAAGACTTAGGGACATTGTTCTCTTCATCATTTACATCATCACGGTTTTCATTTCCATCATCATCGTCATCATATTCATCATGATCCAATTTCTCCATCAATGCCAACAAAGATCAAACCTGACATACCCATCTTTACAATGAAACCTAATGAAGATGTCAATTTCCATGTATTTGTCTATTTCTTATGGCATTCTTCGATATGATTAATAAAACATGATCTATTAAGTTGAGACAACCCAAAATAATTTTATAGGGTACAACATGCAATTGGTTTAATTGTTAATGCGTTAGGGATTATATCGGCTGAAGGGATTAATGACATCAATCGACCCTACATGGTTACTAATGAATGAGGCCAATGTTGAAATTTCTCCAAAATGTGCTTGTATGCGTTGAAATTTGACATGGTTATACTAGGCACATGTCGTTTGATGGTATGAGAGGGTTTCAAGACTCAAGGATGTCTGATGTCCCCACATAATATTCAATATAATCCATGTTTCAAGGGGTTAGGGGTTAGATGGTATAAAGGTTAAGGTCTTAGGTTTAGGCTTAGTGAAATATTTCAATTTGTTTTAAAATATAAATTAATGAATAAACTTTGGATCCATTAATTAGCCTAATTTTCTGGATTTACATTGATTTACATATACGATATATTTAATTATATTTTTTAACAATTTCCAATAAATGACCACTAACCATGCTAACTCTTATATAAGTAATCCTAGTTTTTTTTTGCAACAATTCATAGAAAATATTGAACACTTTAAGAATATTGCAAAAGGTAATTTGTATCGTCGGAAATAATACTGAAGCATTTCATGAAAGTTTGGGCCATAAGAATCAACATTTTAAAAATTGGATTACAAATAATTATGAAAATTTAGAAGTCTTGGTCATTAACATTATTGTCTGCAACAATGTCATCCAGTTTATCATTGTCAATGT
>SNQJ01S0240376.1:0-11998 GCA_010110895.2 Picea sitchensis
GAGGTGTATAGTTGATGATGTTGGTACATATTGATGAGGCATAGTTGATGAGTAGTTGATACATGATTGGTACATACTTGGTACATGGTTGCAGAAATTTGTTAGTATTATTGTTGACACATGGTTTATGGATGATGTGGCATACTTGTATTGGTAAATTATTAGAAGCACATATTGATATTGGTGATGATTATGAGTTGTTGTGTTATGCTTGGTTGATGCACATCTTTGAGAATTGTCTTGGTGATTGATCTTGGTAAGTAGATCTGATTTGGTTGATAATATTGATGAGATAGGTTGTTGTGATAGGTTGTTTGGACAGGTTGTTGTGACATGTTATTTGTACAGGTTTTGTGCATGTTTGATGCACTTGTTTATGGTACAGGTTGATTATAGCTTGTTTGGTACAGAATGGTGCATGGTTGATTCATGGTTGATGCATGGTTTAGGTTATTGGTACAGGTTGTTTGGTGCAGGTTGATCGGTACAGGTTTACATCAGTATAGCTTAGAGTGATAGTGTGATAGTGGTTCCATCATTCTACTTATACCTCAGGGTGATTGGACAGGGCAAGAACAGGTGGTTGTAGCCACCTTCCGGTTGTAGCCAAAGAACATAGGGGGTTGTAGCCTCCTTCTGGTTGTAGCCATAGAATTGGGGATTTGGAGATTCCCTCAAGTTGTAGCCTGAGAAACTAGGGGGTTGGAGCCTCCTTCCAGTTGTAGCTGGAAAACAAAGGAAGTTGATGCTTCCAATGAATGTAATTCTTAAAGACATATAAGAAAACAAATTTCATGGTTTTCTCCCGCTTTGGGTTTCCACGTAAAAACACTGGTGTATTGTGTATGTGTATGATTTTTCATTTCTTCATTACTTATTTACTCTGCAACTATTGGATGATAATGCTACATTGATATAACACTTGCACTTTGTGGTTAAAAATGATNATCCAATAGTTATTGAACCAAGAACCTCAATAAATGTGTATATATTAGATATTAAGGAAGAAGAAGAATTCCATATGAGTTAAATATATGAAGGTTGGCTATGGCACAAGAGAATGGGACACTTGAGTTTTGACAACCTGATCAACGCTAGTAAAAATGTAGTTGTAAAGTACATGGTCATGAAGCCATCAGATCTTATTTGCAAACACTATCAATTAGGGAAGCATACAAGAGAAATATTACAAAAAAAGAGCATTTTACATCAAATCCCTTGGAGATTGTTCACACTAAATTATGTGGGCCCGTTAGTACTAAAAGAATACAAGGGGAATACTACTTCATGTTGAGCATTGATGAATACACGAGGATGACCTAGCTATATTTTCTCAAAGAAAAATCTAAGGCATTTGAAAAGTTTAAAGAATTCAATACTTATGTAGAGAATGAAAAAGATATCAAAATGAAATGTTTAAGATCAGATAATGGATGAGAATTTACCTCTAAATAGTTCAACAAGTTTTGTGAAGATCATGGAATCAAGAGACAATTATCAACTCCAAGAACTCCTCAACGGAATGGAGTTGTTGAGAGGAAAAATATAACTATTGAAGAGGCCATGATAACTATGTTGAATGAAGACAAGCTCCTAGACAAATTTTGGAGAGATGAAATATATAAAGTAGTCCACATACTTAACCGAGCACAACTGATAGCTAACCATGAGAAAACACCTTATGAATTATGGTATGGAAAACCAACATTTGTAAAACATTTTAGAGTCTTTAGAAGTAAGTGTTACATCAAGAGGGATGAAGATAATCTAGGGAAATTTGAGTCTATATTAGATGAAATTATGTTTATTGGATATTCACCTAACAAAAAGGGTTACAAGTGTTATAATCAAAGATTTCTCAAAATAGTGAAAAGTGAAAATGTAAAAATAGATGATCTAAAATTAGGAAAAATTAAATCTCAGGATGGATTAAAAATTGATGAATGGAGAAGAACTAGTGATGAATAAAATGGTGAATCAAAAGATGACGAAGATATTTAATAAATACAATAGAATGAACCACAAAATGATGAAGATAAGAATGAGGAAGAAACACCCTTACCAAGAGCACCATAAAAAAAAGTTCAAAAGAATCACCCTGAAAATGAAATTATAGGGGATAAAGAACCATGAGTAGAAACAAGAAGGAAACTTATATTTGATTCTGAACAGGAAATGCTTTCAGTAATAGAACCCAAAAATTCTGCAGAAGCCAACAAGAGTGAAGACTAGATAAAAGCAATGAATGAGAAACCTGATCAAATTGAGAAAAATCATACATGGGAACTTGTCCCTAGACGAAAAGACAATAATGTGGTAGGAACGAAGTGGATATTCAAAAAAAAACTCAATGAAAATGGACATATCATAAAGAAAAAATACATATTAGTATGCAAAGGATATGCCCAAGTGGAAGGTATTGAATTTGAAGAAACTTTTTCCCTAGTAGCAAGACTAGAGGCCATCAGACTGTTCCTGGCATTTGCATGCTTAAAAAACTTCAAAATTTATCAAATGGATGTAAAGTCACCATTCCCGAATGGAACATTGGAAGAAGAAGTATATATTGAGCAACCATAAGGATTCATATTAACAAAAAATTAGAACTTTGTGTGCAAACTAAAGAAATCCTGGTATGGTCTTAAACAAGCCCCTAGAGCATAGTTCTCAAGACTTGATCAGTATTTGCAAAAACAAGGATATAAAAGAGGGAATACTGAAAAAAACATATATATCAAAATTTAGGATCAAGATATGATTGTTGTGGTGGTATATGTAGATGATATCATATTTGGAAGTAATCTTACTATACTAAGAAAAATGTTTGTTACAGAAATACAAAAAGAGTTTGAAATGTCTATGCTAGCAGAACTAACTTTATTCCTAGGTTTACAAGTCACTCAAACATTTAAATGAATATTCATTTTCCAAACTAAATATATCAAATAAATGATAAATACATTCCAAATGGAAGACAGTAAACCCATGAGAAATCCCATGGTCACAGGATGCAAACTCAGCCTAGATGATGATTCACCAAAAGTAGACCAAACCATGTACATATCAATGGTTGGTAGCCTTTTATACGCAACAACAACAACAAGACCATATATCTTGCAGGTTGTAGGAGTGGTAGGTAGATTTTAATAAGCACCTAAAGAAACTCACATGAAGGCAGTAAAAAGAATATCTAGATGTCTTAAAGGGATTATGGAGTTTGGTTTATGGTTTCCAAAAATAAAAGATTTTGCATTGACTGCTTATAATGATGCATATTGGGATGGTAGTGTATATGACAAGAAACATACTAGTGGAGGAGCATTATATCTCGGAAAATGCATGGTATCATGGTTAAGTAAGAAACAAACCTCCATATCACTATCAATAGAAGAAGCAAAATACATTGATGGTGCATCCTGCTACACTCAAGTGATCTGGATGAAACAAACCCTAGAATGCCTACAATTTAGATATGATCATCCAATTACTATCAACTGTGATAACATCAGTGCCATAAATATATCCAAGAATCTTGTTATGCATTCTAAAGCCAAACATATCCCAATTAAATACCATTTTCTAAGAGATCATGTTTCTCAAAAGGTATTCAAACTGGCATATGTTTATACTAAAGGGAAAATTCTAGATATATTCACAAAACCACTACCAAGAAGTACCTTTGAAAATCTTCGATAGAAATTGGGAGTAATTCCCATACCTCATTAAAAACCACAAAATCAAAAGAAGGAGCACATGGATAGGGGGAGCAAAGAAAGTCCCTTTTGTCATTGTTGTCAAAGGGGGAGGATTAGTAGTAAAATCCAGTTACCAAGTTGAAAATAAAGGGTTCTTACTATGTTTCCATCGATGACAAAGGGGGAGAATGTTGGAAAGTATTTTCATTGATGTAAAAAAAAGGAGGATGAATTTGATTGATCGAAGAGAAGCTCATAAGATATTGCAGCACAAAAACACATGTACAATGCATAGCAGTAGAAATCCACAGTCGGGTCAATTGACCATCAAGATGTTGGGAACTTGTGAAAAACACATAGAACGCAAAGAAATGGAACTCCATAGTCGGGTCAATCAACCATCGGGATATTGGGAACTTGTGAGAAGCACACAGAACGTAGAGAAATGGAACTCCACAATCGGGTCAATTGACCATCAGGATGTCAGGAACTTGTTAAAAACATGCAGAACATAGAGCATTAGGACTCCAAAGTCGGGATAATCGACCATCGGGATGTTGGGAAATTGTTAAAAGAACACATAACGTAGAGCAATGGAACTCGACAGGAAGTTCAATCGACCATCGGGATGTCAGGAAGTTCTTAAGTTTAATATTACCTCCAACTCCAAATTAGACTTATAGTGCCTCTGAATTCGACTTAGACATAATTTGACTTACAGTGCCTCCAACTTCAACTCTGACTTAGATAAATTTGATTTGAATTACCTTTAACTTCAACTTGGATAAACTTTGACTCACAGTGCCTCCAACTACAACTCCGACTTGAATAACTTCGACTTGAAATGACTTTGATTTCGACTTGGATAAACTTTAACTTACAGTGCCTTTGAATTCAACTCTGACTTGGATAAACTTTGACTTACAATGCTTCAAATTCAACTCCGACTTGGATAAAGTTTGACTTACAGTGCTTCGACTTCAAATCTGACTTGGATAAACTTCTACTTGCAGTGCCTTTGAATTCAACTCTGACTTGGATAAACTTTGACTTACAATGCTTCAAATTCAACTCCGACTTGGATAAAGTTTGACTTACAGTGCTTCGACTTCAAATCTGACTTGGATAAACTTCTACTTGCAATGCCTCCGACTCTAGCCCCGATAATCTTCGACTTACATTTTCCTTCAACTTCGACTTCGATAAACTTCCCTTTACAGTATTTGATTCTACATTACTTTCTGACTCTACTTTGTGGCTTGAGTGGTTGAGAATTTCCAAACATATAAAAAACCAAAGTACAAGTTTTTGTGCCACATTTGTCTAAACCAAAAGTCACAACAGTTTGGTTATGGAAATCGTCCATTTTAGGTCTCAGAAAAGTGTACCGGGAAAATGAATTCAAAATCTAATCTAAGATTTCAGTAAACGTGAGATTAAAATAAGAAGAGTCGAATCATGTATAAACAACTGATAAAGGATAAATGACATGATCAAGATAACTATGAATTCAAGGAAAATGAATTTAATGATATGGATTTAGGAGTGGAATGAATTGATTAACAAACTGAATACAATAAACGCAGAGATATGAAGAATAACACAAATATCCAATGAACAATATCTTCTATTAAATAATGAAATAGGTTGAAACTGTAAAACTGCAGAACTGAAACACTTGCTTGAATGGTGGTAGCTATCTCTAAGAAGAGATGTGGTTGCTACATGCATCTATCTGAGCAGAATGTAATACAATGAGGCTCCAGAGGCCTTTTTTATATTACTCATGAATTCCAAAACCATAGACATCCAAAAACCTAACCCTATAAGGTGAAACGCCAAAAGTCATGTGGGCCCTATGGGTAAGTTGGTGTAATTCGGTACCTCCACTTCCTAAGGTTGTAACTTTTGCATACGACCTCCGTTTTAGGTGCATGATAGCCCGTTGGAAAGGTATTTCATAGAAGTGCACATTACGCCATCAAACTCAAAATCAATCTATAGTTTGATAGTGGCGAGCCAAAAAAAAAACGTTTAGGGCCCCAAAACGGCCCTAGAAGTACATCAAGATGTGTTGACATGAAAACATACAAAATAATCCAGTTGGATTGGGCGAGAGGCCACCTATATCCACCTGGAGTATGTGTGGGGATTCAGAAAACCCAAAAAGTTTAGAACCCACAATTACAAAGCAGTACAAAAGAACGTGTTGAACAAAAAAAGGACACGAGGAGTCAGTTGGAATAGGTGGGTGGCCACTAATATCCACCTACATCGATCCTTCCCCCTTAAGAAGAAATGGTATCCATTGCGTTGAGTCCCCCCATTAGGTGAGGACACTTCTACTAGATTTGGCCTCGGGTGAGCCACTTGCCTTGGTGTAGGAGTTTCCCTGCTTTGACAACCTGATAAAGCTGGATCCTCTATTGGTGAGTTCCCTTGACCTGTGTTTCCACTATTTGATTAGTGGATGCTTGTTCCATGTAGTCAGGGTTGAGATTTGATGGTGTCAGTTGTTTTGCGATCTCATAGGTGTCCAATAATGGCATAAAATATGGTTGAAGGAGGTCCACATTGAATACTGGATGCGGGCCAAGGAAGGGTGGATTATTGAGCTCAAAATAATTGTTACCCGCAACCTTGGTGATAGTGTAAGGCCCATAACAAAGTGGGTGAAGCTTCCAATGGGACTGGTGAGATGATCCTTCTGTAAATGTAACCAGACTTTTTCACAAACTTGAAATTGGTGTGGTACCCTGTGTTGATCATGGCGCTGCTTGTACTTAGCATTGTATTTCTACAAAATCTCCTAGACCTGTTGGAGGATGTGTTGAATCCACTCAATGAATCTGGTGGCTTTTTCAATCGCAGACTGATCAGGGGAAGAGTGTGTTTTTGCAGTGGCAAGAGGAAGTACAACATCAATGGGTCCCAAGGGTTAGAATCCCAACCCCACCTGAAATGGGATATGGCCGGTGGAACTATGGAGAGCCTTGTTGTAACTGTGTTGGACATATGGGATACTCTCGTCCCATGTATGTGGATTCCTAGAATTGTACATGCGCGGGATGTGCAGAATCATTTGATTGACGACCTTTGTTTGGCCATTGGTTTGGGGGTGGAAAGCAGTGTATTTTGTGAGCTTGGTGTCCAACAGATACCAGAGACTCGACCAAAATGTGCTAAGGAACCTATTGTCTTGATCAGATATGATGGTCTATGGTATCCCAAAGTGGAACCACACTCGTTCAAAGAATAGATTGGCAATATCTGCCACTGTGACATTCTTCTTACAGGCTGTGAGGATGACTATCTTTGAAAACTGATCAACGACCACAAACATGCATTCATTTCCTTGCTTGGTGGATGACAATCCAGACATGTAATCCATTGAGATGGATTCCCAAGGCTTCTCGAGAATAGGAAGAGGGGTGTATAAGCCTTGATTCTTGATGGATGGATTGGCAATGTCACAGGCAATCCAAGATATGATATACTTGCTGACATCCTGTCGATGTTTTTTCCAATAAAAATGTTTCTAAAGAACGACCATAGTTTTCTCTATGCCAAAATGTCCTACCACCCAATTTTAGTGGGCTTCCCAAATCATCTTTTCACGCTCACTTGTAGGAACATAGAGATGGCCCAGGTGGCATAAGAGTCTGTCTTGAATGTATCAATGACAATTGCGCCTATACCCAAGAGTTGATAGGTGGTGGAGAAGTCTATATCTTTTTGATAAAGTTGGGGCCACTCAGATGCTTCATGTCCACAGGTATGGAGCATAGTGGTGAGTGCAGCCACATGAGGCCAACTAAAGAAGTCAACGACACGATTGGATATACATGTCTTATAATTGATGTTGAGATGGAATTGTTGCAGGTAGGTGGACCACTTCTGATGGTGGTCGTTCTGCAATTTCCCCTATGTCTGTATGAACTGCAGAGGCTTGTGATCAACGTGTATGATAGTCTCTTTCCCCAGAATGTAATGTTTCCATTGACGACATGATTTTACAATGGAATACATTTCCTTGTCATAGGTGGGGTATTTCCGAATGTTATCGAAGAGTGTCTCACTATGGTATGCCACCGAATGCCTGTGTTGAGTGAGAAATGTGCCCACAACATAGTTATATGCATCATTCTCAACCTCGAATGGTTTTTCTAGATTGAGAAAGGAGAGTACTGGAGCTGAGAACAAGTGATGCTTCATATCATCGAATTCTCATTGCTTCTCCTTCCCCAACATGAACTTGTCCCTATCACTGGCCTTGGTCACCTGGCTGAGGGCCCATGCAATATGGGAGAATCCCAACATGAACCATCAGTAGAAGTTGGCTAGTCCCAAGAAGATCTAAAGCTCGGTTAGTGTGGTCGGGGTTGGCCAGTCACGGATGACTTGGATCTTAGCTGGATCAACATGTACCCCATGCTCATCAAAAATGTAGCCCAAGTTTTGGACCATGTTCATGCCAAAAGAACATTTTTCCAAATTGGCATAAATCTTGTGTTGTCACAGAGTGCTCAAAACCTGCTAAATATGTCGCATGTGCTCCTCCCACATTCTACTGAAGATGAGGATGTCATCCAAATATACTACCAAAAAGGATTTGGTGAAGGGTTTCAATACATCATCCATCAACCTCATGAAAGTGGTGGGTGCATTTGTTAAGCCAAAGGGCATGAATAGTCATTCGTAGAGACCTTGTTTAGACTTGAAGGTTGTCTTCCATACATCAATTGGTTCGATGGGAACCTGGTGGTAGCTATAATTTAGGTCAATCTTGTTGAAGAACTTTTCCCCCTTGATTTTTTCAAGAAGGTCATCGATCTTGGGAATGGGGTAGCAGTTCCTGACTGAGATTTTTTTTAAGGATTTGTAATCAATGCAAAGTCATCAAGTCGTGTCCTTCTTCTACACCAATAAAATCGGGCTTCCACAAGGGGAGGATTTAGGCCTAATGTGCCCCTTTTGAAGAAGCTCTCATATATGATGCTTGATTTTTTCATTTTCCATCAGCGAGCAGCGATAGAATGATCCATTAGGTAGAAGCATGCCAGGGGTTAGATCAATTGGATGCTTGACTTGGAAGTGTGTCAGTACCCCTTTAGGTGAGCATAAGATGTCTCTATATTCTTCCACATTCCCTTCCACTTGATTCTATTGCAAATAGAGGCGTTGTGTAGAGGCCATGGATGTGTTGGTGACCTTCTTCTTATTATGAGAACGGATCACAAAGAAGACAAAATTCTTGGTCTGTGAAATGACCTTATTGCATTGCTTAGCAAAGATTAAAGAAATAGCAGTAGGCGATGCTACCTCTGGGATCCTGTACAATTGTCTAACCAAAGTAATAATGACATTGCGAAGTCTAGACTCATACACATCATGACGCTTCAACAAATATGGTTGTCCTAAAATAAAATCACAAACTTCAAGGGGAGAAATATCACACAGTACCTCATCTTTGAAAGGCTTGATGTCATAGGGAAGATGACATTATTGGCTGACATAAAGATCTCTTCCTTGGAGAAGCCAGTCGATGGTGTAGGGTTGCGGGTGCGGTGTCATTGGTAGGTGCAGTCATTTGATTACCTCTGCTAAGATAGGGTTCTTTTGACTACCGCTATCGATAATGAAATGAAGCAGAGCCCCCTTTACCCACATCTGCGATTGAAATATGTGTTCCCCTTCCTCTCGTTCTTTTAGTTCGCTTGGCTAGAATTTGGTGGTAGCGATAGTGACACTGGGTTCAACATCGATAATCCACTTTCATCCTTCATGATTTGACTTGGAATCAGAATCGTCCTCTGACTCATAATCCTTCATCTTGACCACGAGGGACTGCTTGGAGCGGCATTCTTCAGTGTTGTGCTAAGGACTTTTATGGTACTCACACCATTTTCCTATGTCCTTCTTTGTCTTCTCATTTCCCTCCTTGTGTTGTGTATTGAACTGGTTGTCCTGAGGGAGGAAATCTCGATTTGGTCCCTTGCTGTGTGGGTTGGGGATGCCTTTGTCCTGCTTCAGCTGTGAGGGGTTTGCAGATCCAAATTCTTGCCTTTTCTGTCTAAATTTATGCTCGATCTTGACATCATATCTATAAGTCGTGCCCAATGAGGCGATGTCCAAAAACTCCATTTTTGTTTGAATGTATCTATGCAAACAACCACGGTATTTGAGCACCAGATGATGCTCAGAGTCTTTGATACCCAATTTGGTGCGTAGGGTATGGAAAATATTGGTGAAATCTGGTATTGTCTAGTCCCTTTCTTGACGTAGGGTGGTCCATCTGGTGTATTGTTCCTCGTAGATTCCAACATGATAGTATTGTTCCGTAATGGAATCCCAGAAGGAATTCCATGTAGGGGCCACCACAAACATTGTATATTCCTCCATGACCCTTTTCTCAGAGTAAGTATCCCACCCGTCTTTAACATGGGGAACAACCTTGAGGAGTGAAAAAGTGATATTTTCCCTATCCAAAAAATTGTGGACCAAAAAATATCCTTCGATCAGATTCAACCATTTATTTAAAACATCTGTATTTATCAATCCTTCAAATAATGGAATATCAAAATTTGCATGTACCTTGAAGGGGGTTGCATGGTCGCTTGATGAAAATGCTTCTCCTATTGGCAGCCATCGAAGGATCTGTGCGAAGTTGTCCATCATTTCATTCCTTTGTCGCACAAGGGATTTCTAGAGCAACATTTTAATAGGATCTCCTACTCCATAATATTTCTTTTCTCCCCCCATGGGTTGTTGTCGATCTCGGTGCGACCAATCTTGTAATGGCTCAATTGGTTCGAGTCCCAAATTCTTGTACCCGGATCTTGTCGGGGACATGCAGGAAGAAAAATAAATGAAGAGAAGACCACTTTGATACCACTGATCTGAATTTAGGAGCAGAACAAAATGATTAACAGACTAAATACAATAAACACAAAGATATGAAGAATAACACAAATATCTAGTGAACAATATCTTCTATTAAATAATGAAATAGGATGAAACTGTAAAACTGCAGAACTAAAACACTTGTTCTAATGGCGGTAGCTATCTCTGAGAAGAGATGTTGCTTCTATGCGCATCTGTCTGAGTAGAATGCAATAATATGAGGCTCTAGAGGCCTTTTTGATATTACTCATGAATGCCAAAACCCTAGACATCCAAAAACATAACCCTAGAAGGTGAAACGCCAAAAGTCATGTGGGCCCTATGGGTAAGTTGGTTTAATTTGGTACCTCAACTTTCCAGGGTCGTGACTTTTGCATACGACCTCTGTTTTAGGCGTGTGATATCCCATCGGAAATGTCTTTCAGAGAGATACAAATTTTATCGTCAAACTCTGACTCCATCTACATTTTGATTGTGGTGAGACAAAAAAACAACGTTTAGGGTCCCAAAATAACCCTGGAAGTACAACAAGATGTGTTGACATGAAAACATACAAAATAAGCCAGTTGGATTAGACGAGAGGCCACTTGTATCCACTTGGAGGATGTGTGGGGCTTCAGATAACCCCATAAGTGTAGAACCCACAATTACAAAGCAGTACAAAAGAACGTGTTGAACAAAAAATAGACACGAGGAGCCAGTTGGAATAGGTGGGTGGCCACCAATATCCACCTGGATCAGTTAAATATGTAATTAATATCCTTTTCATAAAGAGATAAACAAAGGATAAAATGTGTTCCTAATTAAAAATGACAACATTTTTGTTATTTTGTTAATAAAATGAAAAGGTGCAATGGTTCATTATTAAAATACACAATGGTTCAAATTCATGCCTTTTTGAATACTATATAAACATAAAGGTTTGGTGAAAGAGAAATGTCTATGTGGTCTACAGATAAAGATCAAAATCATGTGTAGAGTCCAAGGAAGAAATATGAAGATACTTATGAAGTAAGGGTAGAAGGGAGGATCTCGGGAGGATTGTAGTCCTCTACAGGTTGAAGCCTGAACAATAGGGAGTTGCAACTTCCTTTCAAGTTGGTTCTTGAAGAAAACAAGGGGTTGGTGCCTCCTTTCAAGTTGGTGATTGAAGAATACAGGGGGTTGAAGCCCCCTTTCAAGTTGGTGCTTGGAGAAGCAGGAGGTTGTAGCTTCCTTGAGTAGGTGCTAAAAAAATAAGGGGATTTGTGTCTCCCGGATTTGGTGCTCTAAAGAAGATTGGTTTCCTTCACAATCACAGATTATTCTTTATAAACTTTATAATTCTTGATAATTATATTTATATAATTGATTTTTAAATACAAGTCTATTGTTGATCTATTGTGGTGATTAATAAAATA
>SNQJ01S0240377.1:0-13545 GCA_010110895.2 Picea sitchensis
TCACTCTATACCACCACTATGGCAACTTGGTTCACCTCAAGTCGAACTCATTGAGTTATACAGAGTATATCATGTGTAAATTATTCATAACGGTTAATGAGAATTCTTTCCATTCTTTCTCTCCTTCTTCTTCTTTTTCCAATTCTCTCTGCAAATGTGTGTATCATTGTTTAGCTAGATTGATTATGTGTAGGTGAACACATTTACAAATAACACACTGTAAGATAGTTAAATTTGTACAATGCAATTGCAAACATCCACATTTAAGTTTTGTGGAGGTTTTGCTTTGCGGAGGCAATAAAGGAGGTCAATCTTTGGTGCTTCACTCAATTAAACACATCGGTGTGTTTAGTTTATCCATATGCATAAATGTGTATTTATATGATGAAATACATTGGTGGGGGAGAGAGAGGGAAGAGGATATAGTGAGTGAGAGAGGGAGGAGGACACAGTAATGGTGAGAGAGGGGTAGATATAGGAGAGAGAGAGAGAGTACGGGTAGAGAGGGAGGTAGAGAAAGGTAAAGAGAGAGAGAGGGGGGGGATGGAGGAGGAAGAGCATAAAATTCACATCTTCTCTATTCAAGGTAGATATTTTCAGGGATCGAGTAACTATTTTGGATTTTGTAAAGCTAGATTGAGATTTCTTGTATAACTGGGTGGAAAAAAACAATGATATTATAGAAAAAAAAAAAAAAAATTTAAGTGTGTTGTCAATAAACAAAATGGTTTTTTAGTGATCTTTGAAAGTTGTCAATATGTGATATCCCCCACTATAGTTCTAACAAAATTCTACCTTTTTTTGTAGGTTTCTAGTGGTTTTCTGGCTCGGGGATTTTGTCAAATAGTTGGCAGGCCTGTCAAATATTTGTTGTATGAACCCCTTATCGTTTGTTGTAAATTATTTATGTGGCAAGGGTTATGAAAAACACCTCGTAGAATCCCCCAACACCAACCTAATTAACCCTTGTTGTTGTCATATTGTTTTGGGATGGGTTTTTGGTTGTGTTTTTATGAATTTTGCTTAATTGGGAGTTTTTACAAACAGTGTGCAAGATTTCCAAAGACACTTGATACAAGATGCATATAAAAAATAAACTAAAAATGATTTTAAATAACAATAGGAAATAGGACCACTGAATTTGATTTATTAACCATAAAACTTTACCAATACACCATGGAAAAACTCACAGATAAGTCTTTCACAACAGTGATCTTTTATGACAATGTTAGTTGGAAAAAGAAAAAAATGGTTGTGACTGTAGCAGCACCCAAATCTACACAAATCAACTACTATAATGATCTCTTCTCTAGATCCTTGTTGCCCAACAAAAAACTCGATCTTCTTGAAGATCATTTGACCCCTTCAAAACCAAAAGTCAGCCCAGATCTGAAGTGACTCACCCATCAAAAGAAATTTTCCCAGACATGAGGAGATTCAGCCCTCTAAGGATGATAAATTCACCCCAAGATGATTTTTCCCCTTCTGCAAGTAAATTTGGTCTCTCTCTAAGCAGCTCGACCGCCCCTAACTTAGAAAATCGATCTTCTCTTCAAAGAAAATCACCCCTACAAGAATGATTCTCCCTTGTCTCTATCAATGTGCTCTCCTCATCAAAATTTACCTTCCTGCAACCTCACTCAACTACAAATGAAAAATGGGTCTTCTTAGAACCACACAACTCCACAAAACATGAATAAAATATTTAGCACATAAACTCCAATGAAGATCCTAGATGATTCTTCCTCTAGGTTGGCTAGGGTGGATCTCTCACCACCAAAACCAAGCTTGATCAGCTAGGGTGAAATATTTCACCACCAAAACTAATCCCAACTAGGGTTTACTCCAAACCTCCAAAGGCTCCCACAACTCTCAAAACCAATAGGTAAAATGATCATCGACATAATGAGAGAATATGATCCCTTATCTCTCTTGTATACCCTCTTTCACCTTTTTCCCCTCAAGTGACTTTTAATTCATCTTTAATATTTTCTCATAAAATCACTTTATTGATTTAATGAACCATTTTTCTCCAAAATGTGATTAATTCGCCTTTATTAATTCTCCAGTCACTGAAAGTCAATTTTCATCATCCTATCATGTAGATATTTTCTCATCAGTTCCAACGAGCTATTACACTAAGGTATTTCTCCAAGAAACAAGCTCCAAATAGTACCTTTATGTAATTAATTAAAATGTGACCAATAATATCCATGTTTTACGGGAATCGTCGAAAAGTAATGGAACCAAGAACAAGCTATGCGGAAATGATCTTGATGATGAATAATGGTAAATAAACTAAGTTGGGCCCCATAAAAATCCTTCAAAACTTCTCGGCTCACTGGTGACCTAGTCTCACCCCTTTGATCTAGTTGACTCAAACCTCCTGAAGTAACTCTAACCACATAATAAGGGAATCCAAAAATGGGGACATGACATTCCTCCCTTCCCAAATATTTCTTGTCCTCAAGCAATGCCATCACAACATGTTTCTCCATAAAATGAACCCGACTGAAACTGGGCATGATACCAGGGTCCCAAACTAATCTCCGGAAAGGACCACCGTGTTGTCGTGACACCACTCTGGTAATAACCATCGAACCAATGTGCCTAGTATGCATCCTCCTCTCCTGGAATCCCACATTGAAATACATGTAGGGACTAAACTTATTGTCATCAATCATGTCCTACAAAGGTATCTCCATGAAACCCAAATCTTCAACTCCACTGACATCCTCGATCCTAGGTATCTGGCAGGAAGGTATGTCCCTGCTGTGAGAAATATTACCCTGCGGACAGGTTAATCTCCCCTTTCGACCGTGACTCCTATATTTGGTCCAAAGAAAGAATATAACAAGTGTTTTCTACTTTCCATATATATCTAACTCAATCAATCAAGCAAGAGAGAAGAAGAATGTGTCGTACCTGACTGTGATGTTTTTCCTCACTGCTCCAATCCCTGGGCTTCATCTCCAAGATCCTCAACACAACTGAAGTCCTGCAAAGACTAGAAAATAAACTCTTCCTCCTACTCTAGATTATTAAATAAATCAAATATATCTATGAATATTGAAATGGAAATAGACAAGCAAATGTAGAACACATGAACTTGAAGGGTAAAGGCCAAGTTGATATTAATTGGAAAGCCATAGAATACACTTACAAAGCATGAAAAATGATGTAGTCACTTCTCCAAGCTCTCTTTGTCCAGCCCTTGCATGAATCTTGACATCAAAATGTTGATGCTTCCTACAGAATCAAAGGTTTGATAACTCTATTGTTCCCCCTTCACCTTGGAAATACCTTCAATATATAGGCTTGAGAGGCACAACCACCATGATAAAATGAGGGAAATGGTTGAGGATATGGCTACTTAATTTGGGATTATATCCTAGGATAAAACCCATAGGGTAGGATTTGACCACAACAACCCTCATCCATCAGAAGTTGTCCCTTAGGAAAAGGTGGAGAATCCCCCATTTCTCTCTAACAATATTGGTGCCCCCTCCTGGTGATAGACAGAGCACCATGGTTCCCTCTTAATAAGGCTATAGGATCATTGGCACCCCCCAAATATGGGTATGGGAGCACCATTCTTCTAACATGATAAAAAATGGTCATATTTTCCAAGGAAAAGGTATGTTTCAACTGTCAAATGATGGGGCTCCTTCTTCCAACATGACTTAGGGATTGTGACAACTTGTTTTATGGTGTCAAGGGGTTGTGACACCTAGAAAATGAATGTGACACTTGGTAAGGTTTATATGACACTTGTGACAATTCATGTGACACTTAACAAGGTGCATATGACACTTTACGACACTTAGGGTGCGAAACTCAAGTGTGACATTTTGATGTGTAAGAGATACCCCCTAAAGTGCGAGGTCAAAAGATAAATTGATAGCCAAAAGAATTTATAAATGATTCAATGCAAGGGTGTTTGAGTAGGAGAACCTGGTAGAAGCTACAAACAATCATCAGTCAATATACAAATATGTTCCATTTCCGAGGTAGGCATACCTATGCTTGGAATACGAGATGACTCAAAGCATGGTCGTCAACCAATACACTGCAGATCCATGAGAATACTGACTAAGGATATGGTCACCATAGATACAATGTGGATCCATACCTCCATGACATGAACTGATCGTAGCCATGAAAAATACACAATGGAGCTACAAAATGACAAAACATAGCCACGGATCAATACAATGTGGATCTATGTGACAGTGTATATATCCATAAGATTGTCAGCATGGTGATTGTACCGAACTATTTTACATGCTCAAATAATCTCCATCACATCCTAAGTAAATCACATAACAGAGTGAGCTCCCAACCCAGGGTCTCCATCCCAATACCAATGTGGTATGAATCTAGCCATGTGAATAGACAATTTGATGTCAAACATGGTAGAAACCACCTGATTATCGGTCATTGAGGTAAACTATAAAGAAGTGTGATGGAAATCACCAATGATGACAATGGCTCCCAAGGTACCCTAGTACATTCCAACAAATGTGAATAAATGAGTTGAGGTCAAACATTCGTGGAATCATTTGATCAGAGGTAAATAATGTAAACCTATTGTCGGAAGTGAGGAGGCCTGCCATTGTGGCATGCAGTGTTGATATTATGGTAGTTGTGGTAGGTATTTACCTCCACGTGTAAACCTGACGAGAATAGAATATTCTGGGAACCAAGAAGAAACCCTAATTAGTTGGATAATAACCCTAGAAGACAAGTCGGCTCAAGAAGATAATTTGTATTAGGTTATTAGCCTCCAAGAGAAGAAGTCGACTAAAGGAAATATTATATACTAAGTAAATAAGTACCCAGAATGAGAAGTCAGCCCAGGCAGTTTGTCAGTTTTAGTATAAATAAAGGAGGTCAGTCTTCATTCTGGCAGGCATTCTCAGAACTGCAGAAGCAGCACTTGTGCACACTATAGTTGGCCAGTTTGTGTGCAAGTTTGTAGGAGAGTTGTCGTTGCAATTGTTGCAGCTAGCAGATTTTGGTTTTGGCTTGGAATCTCTCTTGGTTATTATTTGGACTCTCTGATCATCTCTTGTTACTCTTGCTTGGTGCACTATTCTTGGAGAAATATGTGCCACCCTTTGTTTGGCTATCTAACCTAGGGTTTGCTTTCGGAATGATTCTTTGGCAAGGTTAAGGTGCTCGGGGGTGGCTTCGGCCTATGGTTGGGTGAAAATAGTGATATTGTCTATGGTTAAACGAGCACATCCACCATATTCTAACAATTTATGGGCCCACACCTCCTTCATTTAGTCTAACCACTGGAAGGGAGCATAGTCATAAGGATACTAAGCTCGTTGAATAAAATGAGACATAAACATGTGCCATGTTCGGGACAATAGTTGTCATAAAGGATTGCAAAACACTTGACCCACTTCCTTCAATTTTCACCCCATCTAGATAGATGAGTACTTATTTATTTTTTAACGAGCTTGAGGAGGATAACAGTTGCTCGGTATAGTTCATCCTTCTAATGAGTCCCTCAACATCTGTTTAACGAACCTGAAGAAGGAGGGGTTCGATCATGTATGGGTCCTTGAGATTGGACCTACATAGGTCCTTCGATGCATAGTTTTACGAAGCCATAGAAGGAAAACTCGGTGGTTTTTCACATTTAGAGAGTCTGAAAATAACTTAAAGACCACTCCATGGATGACTTTTTCATAAATCTATTCTCCCAATCCTGAAAAAAGTGTAAAACAATATAGGGGAGAACTCTTCTAATCATGCTTGATTAGAGTGTTCTTTTACATAATTAGTCTCGGGAGACCGAAAAAGAAATAAAATACCACTCGAAAGATGCCCTTTAAAACCTTTTAACAAGTGTGAAAGGAAGCAAGCTCACTCGACAATATTTTCATGTTTAGGGAGTCTGAAAAAAGATTAAAAGAGACTCCAAAGAGTTCATTTTTCGTATAGCTTTTACGAGTATGAAAACGAGATGAAAGTGTACTTGGTAACCTATTCTCATGTATTAACGAGCATGAGAAAGAACAAATACTGAGATTGGAACTTCCCAATGTAATGTCCAAAGGTTTCGAACGGGATCCATGGATAGTTGGTACTTTTTCCCCAGCTTGCATGATGGAAGCTAGTGGCTTTGCTCTAGCATGATGTCTAGAGGCTGGATATATACCTCCCCAAGCTTCATTTGATCCACCAACTCTTCTCCTAACACCAATTTCTATACCCAATAGACTCCTGGTTACTAATAGGAAAATGTTCACCAGAGGAAGAAAGAGAATCAATCGACACAGGTGGATGAAATGGAGGTTAAGTTACGAGATCTAGTGAAAGACTCAACTAGACATTTACGATATCTGGAAAAAGAATCAACTCAATATTTATGAGATCTAGCAAAATACTCGACTCAATGGGAGAGGTGGTTGTTTCATTTTTTAACGAGATTGACACATGAAAAAAACTTTGCTCATGACCTATGGGTTCGATTCCCAGACCTTTGTTTCATTTTTTAATGAGCTCGTCACAAAAAATAAAATTATGATCACAAGGTAGGTTTAATTTTTACACAAGCTTGAAAGTAGAAAAACTATTCTTGAGGCCCTATGTTTCATTTTTTGACGATCTTGACATAGAAATGGGAACTCTACGTGAAACCTGGTTTCATATTTTAATGAGCTTGGAAACAGAAAAAAAAATTATGCTCATTCACTCTACTTGATCATGGCTTCCAAGAGGACAATGCTCTGGACGAAAACATGTCAAGGGACCGGTATCCCCATTTTGTGGATAACTAAGAAGATTATGTCTCTACGCCCTCATGTTGAAGATATGGAGTGCCGAGAGACTACATGACCAGCAGTGTCCTTTTGCACAGATGGATATCCTTCTCACCACCATAGATGGTCGCATATTTCTACATGGCATCCACCACATCAACTAGCTTCCGGAAGGCAATGGGCCTTGCTCCATGAGGTACAAGTCAGTATTTTGGTGAGCATCATTTCAATATTTAAGCCATTTGAGTATGTTGTATCTTAGATTTCTCTAGATTTCATGATATATGCGTGGACACTATGCCTTTTTCCCTGTTTCACCTTGTTGGTTGACATTTTTCCCTAGTAAGTGGTCTTCCTTGTGGATGGGTTTGATACTGGGAACTCCCTTGAAGATCCATCATATCATTCATGACCATACTTACCACTTTCCATCATGGTTTCCCCCCCCCATTTCCTTATCTCTTTAGATTTTAGGGTGTATTGACCCAAGAAGGGTTTGTCCCTCATTCTATGGGAAGAAGGGGATAAAGTCCCAAAGGGATCGATGTTGGGTAAAATACAAAATCCTTGTATGAATCTTATAGATGCTCCGCCCAGGGATCACCCAAGAAAGCAATGAAATTCTTATCTTTGAGTAACGAGGGACCCACAATGAAATATGATTTACAATGCTTAAAAGGCTAGTTGAAGGATAGGAGGTCTCATCACGAGTCGATCTATCACGTCCATGAATATCTAGTGGTAGGACATTACCATCATATGGTCACCAAACTAGGGTAATGGCTCTCAGTTGAATGGCTAAGAGAAAGGGGGTCCCATCACGAGCCAACCTTCTCATCTCCACTAGGTGTTTGTGGGTGAAATTTCCATTATCTGGACACCACGCCAGGGCAGTGGCCTTCAATCTTCCCTTAAAATTATGAAAGAATAAAATAACGGCAAAGAATGGGCTTGGAAAAAGTGAATTTTGGATGAAGGTACCACATACCCTCTACAAAGGCACCCATGAATGAGAAACTACAACCTCTTGTATCTCATGAGCCCTATGCCCATTGAGTCTTGACCCCACCCACCTCACCCACTTAACATGGCTTAGAGAGGGATCTCTTTGAAACTTTCCTTGACCTAGGGAAAGATATACCCAATAGGACATTTCATCAACCCTCCCATATTCAGGCTTGACAAGTCACATAGTGTCTTTGAGAAATTAACTATTTGATATAGTGATATTTGATGCACATGATTAGGTGGCTCATTTATTGATTGGATTCACTTATCATGATGTTATGACTTGAGATCCTTGGAGGGTTTTCTTATTTGTTTTTGTAGGACCTATTTGGTGGACATTTTTGGAAGAATAAGACTATCTTGGGCTTCCATGGGGCTTGAATCCCACAGGTGGATTCCAAGGGCCCGCATGCCGGATGAGAAATATTAAACTTCAAATTCCTAGGAGATGACTTGGACAAAGTATCCTAACCCCCACATGCCAAACATTTTGCCTAGGAGAGGAAAAACGTCTCCTTCTTTAGCATGAGATCACCTAGGGGGGTTGGGGCATGGTGGTGAGGTGACATGCAATGGCACATGGGGGTTTTTAGGGAATCATGAAGGAAGTGGTATTATTTCTTGATATATGGCTTTGGGAAGCCCCTCCACAATCCTCCATCACCTATGACCTCCTCTTTGTGCCAAAACATCCCCTAAAGGGGTGACGTCCATATGAATTAGGGATTTTATTATGTGCAAAAGTGAAATTTTAATGAATTGTTTAATATTACTTTTTCAAGGGGGGAATATTAGGGTTTTTTACCTCTAGTATTGTGGTTTACCCCTAAATATGTGGACAAATCACCTTGGTGACATTTTGTATAAATAAGAGATCATAAGATCTCATTTTAAGATAAATATCTCACTTGTGAGAAGTATTAGTCTAAAATTTTCACTACCTTTGGCAAATTTGTTTCGCGTGGATATTTTTTATAGTTATATCTTGATATTATGGTTGATGGAAATGATGCGCTAGCCTTGGAAGGCTTATCTCTTGCTATTGTGGTGGATTATCTTGGCATTTTTCCTTGAACTGGTATGGTATTTACTTTCATGCTATCATTTGTTTCAAGTCAATGTTATTGTGCTAGGAGATAGGTGGGAAATATGATGGCATACAGCCCCACCATAGTCTTCATCATTTTATGCTTCATGTTATTTGTTAAATAAGGGTTTGCTAAGAGAAGTATAAGGGCATACACCCTATTATATTAAACCCTAGATAGATAAACTTGCCTTGGGGAGTAAGAGGGTTTACACCCCCAAAGAGGTATCTTCTCTAGATCTTTCTTTGCGTGACCCCATTAACCCAACTATTAAGAGCATTAGTCATTTATTATTGCATTGGAGATATAAAATTGTTGCCTTGGGAAACATGATTTTTGTGGATAATAAGTCTATCTCTTTTGGAAAGTTTTCATTTATCCTCTGGCTCTCTTGCATCATTGAGGAATCCTTTTTATCCCAATAATTTGTTTGGTTTACTAACTTTTTTCATACAGCCATAAGGCTGCAGAAAACCCTAACCCTAGACCACTAATATCTCACAAACTAACCCTAAGAAACTCCCCAAACTTCACTCACCTAATCTACTCATTAGCGCGCACCTTTAAGGATAATTTGGGGCACAATTTGATGGTTGATTTTTCTGTTGTACATATTTGAATGATACATCCATAAGATTGATAATTTACTACAGAAAATCATTTCATAACAGCCCTCTTACTCGCTTTCAAAGTACTTCATAATTCATAGTCAATTGTTAGTTTTACTTTGACATTGGTTAACTATTCTTATGTTCACCTTATACTCATTTGGATATCTTATTTTCTCATATACCTTAGTTACTAATTGTTTTTATTAGGGACAACAAGGTTCACTTTCTTGTCCACTTGATTATATTGCAAGATATGCTTGTTTTTCTTGTGTCTTGGGCAGGTATTCACACTTGGCAAGAAACCCTTGGACCTTCCCAAGAATTATTTCCAATCCTTTCATACCATTTAGACTCTACCTCTAAGGACTTCATTTTATTCTACATCCATCTTCACCACATTCCCCCTAGGGTCGTCGGTATTCCTACCTTGAGGTGACTACCTCACCTCTAAAGTGATGGGGACACCTCTTAGTTGTCACCATTTAGTGGTTGGGTTGATATTTTCCCAACCTGCTACTTGTGCGATAACATTTTTTTGTCGTTGTCGGGGAGGATTTTGAACCATTTTCAGAACCCTAAATAACACCTTGGAAAGCTATCCCAAATCCTTTCCCTTATCTTTCCTGGCAACTCCACCCAATGGACATTCCCTTTCCACTTTTCTTGATGAGATCATTTTTAAACTCATCTGATGACTCCACCTTCCTAGAACCCTTCCCTTCCCAAACACTTTCCCCCTGGGAGGTTCAAGCCTTCTAAATTCTACCAAAGAAGGCCTCATGTCAAGCCTCTTGTTGTTAAAACCCTTTTCCATAATACCCTTCCTCTTGATCCAATGGCTCACCCTTGGGGAAAATACCTCTATAAACCCCTTAACATGCCCAATATCCAAGATTACCCTAATACAATGCCAAAGGAAGTCAATAAGTGGTTGCCAAAGTTCCCAGCAAACAATCTGATAATCATTGAAGATCATGTTTATTTCATGGGTCAAGACATGGACAATCCAAGTATTGAGCATGAAGATGTGGCCATGAAGTTATTTGCCTCATCATTGACTGAATAGGCCCTTGATTGGTTCATAGGACTCCCTAGAAATCATCTCACATCTTATAACGCTTTTCCAACTCCTTCAAGAACAGATGGTCAACAAAGGAAAATGGTGGGACACTTGGGGCTCAGTTTAATTAGATAAAAAAAAAAGAGAATGAGATGGTAAAGGAATTCAATTACAGGTTTGATAGGTTGTATAATCAAATTCCAATAGATTTTTCGTCCCACAACATCATCAATTCATCTCCTTTACATGACTATTTTTGAAGGGCAGTTTCGATTTATTCTCAAAGACAAGAAGCCCGCATCATTGGCACTATCCAAAGAGTAAAGTGTCAATATTGAAGAAAACCTCCTTGATTCAAAGGAGTAACCTTTTCACTATCCTCGTGTCAGAGCAGAAGCAAAGACTAAGGTTTCCAGCAATAGTGCTCTTGATCTGATCACTCTCTTAACTCAAAAGATAGACCAGAAGAATACTCAGTTTGTTCAGGTGCATAATCAGCTTATGATTTGTATGACTATAGTGGAAAGAAATATTTTTTCTCCTAGAGCTCAGTTTTCTAGATAGTAGAGAGATTCCACCGGTTGGAGACCAATACCTCAATAAGAGGCAACTGCCCCAAATACTTTGAAACCTATTGGGATAGTTGATATAGAAGCTTGGTGCCTCCCATGCCAAGAACCTCACAGGGAAGATGAATGCCACTGACAAGACGAAGATTCTCCTGATGGTATGAACTTCATCGATATGATTTGCAATTTGAAAGAGTAACAAGTTACCCAGGAGAAGATCAATGAAGCCAGAAGAAAAGGAGAAAGAGAGGGGAGGCTCCGGGCCTTGAATAAATTGATAGATGATTAGAAGAAGGAATTAAGGAGGNAATAAATAAAGCTTCATCCCCTTTGTCACATCCCGATACTCCTCTTCCATCAATAGAGAAGGTGGCTCCACCAAATCCATTGCTGATATGTGATTTGATTCCTAAGACAACTCCTACAAACGATATTCAGTTAAATATAGATGTTGCAAGCATGTTTGGAAAATAGAATATGACAGTCCCAATGACAGAGATGTGTAAGATACCTTATGTAAAAAGGGAAGTTTTGAAAGTCTTGCAGGTGCCAACCAAGAAGGAAGATCCTCCCATCATATTGAACACTATGTATCTTGATCGAACAAGGGACAAGAACCCTACTTTCTATCTTTCATTAGGCATGAATGGCCTCCGCTTGAACAATTGCATGCTTGATTCTGGGGCCTTAGCAAATGTCATGTCATTGACGATAATGAAACAACTTGATTTTAAGAAAAGTCGGCCTTATGGAAATGTTTCTGGTAATGATTCACGGAGGGTCGAGGTCTTGGGGGTGTGTGAAGACATTGAGGTGTTTTTGATAGATTATCCACATATCATCGTCCTCGTGGACATATTGGTGATTGATGTTTTGGATTCCTGGGGAATGCTCATATCAAGGACCTCGTCCTCATCCCTTGGGGGTTTTCTTAGCATGAACCTTACACATACGTATATTCCCATGGGTGATGTCAAGGATGAGATCTTACATAACAAGGAAAAGAAGAGTGAAAATTAAATATGGGAAAGACCAAGATAAACACATAGAAGAACGAGTCAGGTAGTTGTAGCCATCATGATCATGAGGTCATTCTTACTATACCAGAGGGCCTTGAGATTCATTCCCATCACACGAGAGAGGAATTACGCCAGGAACATGTAGGATGCAATCTAGGGAGGAAGGCATGTCCGAGTTTAATGAGTGTCGATAGTCATCATTCTCGAGGAATACATGAACAGCGTTGATGCAACCCATCGTCTCAGTGGAATATTGACTGGATGGAACCCCATCCGAGGAGGCTTCCAATATTGATGGTAACTATGAAACCCTTTTTTTTTGTTTGAGAATGCACTAAAAATTGTTTGAATCAAATAGGAGAATGATTAAGATTATTAATAGAATGAAATCATATACCTAAAATTTCTCCTCTGCAAATTTCTATGTGATCTTCAATAATTCCCCTCAAATTTGAATCTTCAAAAAAATCCATGCACTCTAAACTCTTTGTTGATAAATCTTTGTTGCATAAATCTCCTTTCTAAATTTTGCAAAACAAATAAAAGAAAGAATAGGGTTTTCGTTTATAAACACAAAAACTCAAATTCCTCCTCATTTTTCTGTTGTATATTTTGGTGCGTTGATGATAAAAAAGCACGTTGTTTTTTTTCGAAATTTAATTTTTTTGTGTAATATACCGTGTGTATGCACAGATGTGGTGTGTACATATAATGCACCAATTTTTTTTTTAATAAATTTCAAAGTATTGATAGTAAGTGCGTGTTAATTTTCTAACTTTCTTTCGTTGGTGTGCTATATAGTTTGAAACACATCGGTGTAGTGTGTAATAATGCCCATGTGCATTGTGTAAGTAATAACACATTGTAAGACAGTTAAATTTGTACAATGCAAATGCAAACATTCACATTTAAGTTTTGTGGAGGTTTTTCTTTGTGGAGGCAATAAAGGAGGTCAATCTTTGGTGCTTCGTTCAATTAAACACATCGATGTGTATTTATATGATGAAATACACTGGTGGGAGAGAGAGAGGGAAGAGGATATAGTGAGTGAGAGAAGAGGATATAGTGAGTGAGAGAGGGAGGAGTTGACACAAGAATGGGAGAGAGGATAGATATAGAGAGAGAGAGGGGATAGGGAGATCGGAAGAGAAAGAAAGAGGTAACAAGAGTGAGATGGAGAGAGAGAGAGAGAGGGCAGAGAGGGAGGTGAGAAAGGTAAAGAGAGAATGGGGAGAGATAGGGGAAGGAGGGAGACAAGGGGAGGAACAACATCAAATTCACATTTTCTCTATTCAAGGTAGATGTTTTCAGCGATCAAGTAACTATTTTGGATTTTGTAAAGCTAGATTGAGATTTCTTGTATAACTGGGTGGAAAAAATCAATGATATTGTAGTAAAAAGAAATTATTTT
>SNQJ01S0240380.1:1120-13545 GCA_010110895.2 Picea sitchensis
CCACTTAAATGTTCAAGTACAAGATGATTCAAAATGAAAATGTCTCCTTGGTATATATAGGATACTAGGAGGTATAATTACAACTAATGGCCTAAATCCGACATAAATAAAATAACATTACTAATATAATATGCCCCAATTAAAGGGTAATGAGCCAACATTAGGGATTAACACAGTAACTTTAGTCAGAGGTTTAAGGTTAAAGGTGAGCAAAGGGAGCACTTAGTGAGAAAGGTGGACAAGTCTGCCATGGGCATCCAACTTTCAAGTAGCTTGGTGAAGAAAAACTCAGGCCCAAGAGCACTCTTGAACTCAGGTTTCAGACACTGAAATATATCATAGAAACATAATAATCAAACTTCCATTACCATGAAACTACGAAAACTTGTTTGGATCCTCCATGCACGATAATTTCATCATAAGAGGGAAAAAAGCAAAAAGGAAATTACTGAAACAGGTCACAACAACATTATAATCAACCCTACATTAGAATACAACCACAACCCTCATCTAGATCCTCCATGCATCGAAAAAGATTTAAAGAAGATAATGAAAGAAGATGACTTCTATTAATGTGAAAGTCTCAGGTCTCATACAAAACTAGAGAACAACTTTGTTATCAAAATATTACAAAATAGGGAGCTCTGCTCAACCAGTTGATGACGATAACAAAATCTTGAACTCATCTATTTACACTCAGATCATCCCACAACTGTCAGGAGTGTGATCTGGCCATCCCATTCAAGGCTTTACATCTGTGCATCCTTCTATCAAACTATTCATGTTTCCTCCCATTAGACACAAGCTCAGATCAATATGGGTCTGGAAGAGGAAATCGTCTATCGTGGTACCTCGGGCTGACAGTTCTATCTCCTTAGCCATAATTTCCATGCTTTCCATTTATTAGACTGAGCTGAGGTTTCAGCTACTAGTCCCTCTTTTCTTAATTGATATCTCCTCGAGATTGGGGTGAGTTTTAATGCCTAGGGGGCGTCCACGTGCTTCTCTCAGATTCGTCATTATATAATCACGTGATTGTGGGGATGTCATATGTGATTTAGATTCACACCACTTTTGAGCCCATAATTCACCACCTTCCTCCATGTAGCTCTTTCTCTATACCATGGTTTCAATTGCAAGACCTCTCAATAATTTTATCATTCGATCTTGTTGCGTCCCTGCAATGAAATGTGGCCATTGATCTGGTTGCGATCTGTGATCTGGGTGCACCTGCTAAATTTAGTGCTACTGATAAAGTTTATCCTCCCACCAATTCTAGGATCTATTAAAACCGCGTATGGAGATGGTGTTTATCTTGGTGCTTGAACAAGAACACTTCCTAGAGGATGATCTACCACAACTAACGTGGCGGCCTAACGTCTCTATGATAACATGTTGTGGACGGAGGGGTGACATGTGTTACTCAACAATAGGTTGAAGACATGTCCAAAAATTCTTGACATGAGTGCCATGTGTCAACGCTAGATGGATGCCATGTGTCTCTAACAGATGAGATCCATATGTCGGAACTGATTGGTGGCAAGTGTCTTCGGCATTTCGAAGTCACGAGGGGGGGTCTGCATATAGAGTTGTCATAACTCACGGAGTAGTATGGGCCCGGGTGACATGGCGTCCTGAAATGAATGTTGAAGGTTGGAAATGAACCATGACCATCGATTCAAGGAGGACACGCTACAAAGATCTGTGAACTCTAGGAGAAAAGTACTACAAAGGAAATTGGGAGTGGAGAGGGTAAAACTTCTGAAGACCAAACTCCCGAAGTAAATATTGACCATCCACTTTGGAGGACATGTGATGCCTGATCTGCAAGTCTAGGAGAAAGTAATCTGAAGGAAAATGAAATGGGAAGTCTTGAAAGGAAAAAGTCCCAAAGTCTCGAAGTAAATCATGATCGTTCGATCTGGTAGGACACGCAGTGCTTGATATGCAACTCCGGGGCTTCTGCCTAGTCGTTAAACCTTGTGCAATTTTGACATTCAGAAAGCACGAGATCCGCCGATTTGAACTACTTTTGGGATCTCTGCCATTGAAAACCAAACCCTCATGCTGCTTTTTTTTCACCCTAAAATAGACTTCCTTTGAGTCTTGCACTTAGACGTTTCCTGTGCAACAAAGAACTTGGTCGTCCTGCGACCCCTAAAAACTTTATGTGATAATAGGTTTTACTTCCATTTCTCTACCCACAAACTTCCAATGCCACTCCTCCTCTGTATCCAAAGGAATTAATCATTTAGTGGATGTCCTTTTCTACGTACTCTATCTAAATCCACCGACTACTTATCAACTCTTTGATATGCTCCCTTTGGGCTAAGTTGTCACCTAATCTGGCATTCCTTACTTCCTAAACTCTATTTGCATATAGCCTATAATCCACAACCTAAATCTCACACAATCGAACCACTCCATCATTTTCCTTCTGGCTCCTGAACCTGTGCAATGTCTTATTTACCTTTCTTCTTTGGCATCTATCCTCAGCCTGATCCACTTACTACTTGATCTCAGCATGCACCCATGATTTCTCTACAAATATTTCACTATAAAATTTGGTGGCTAATCTGTACATCATATGGATCGTACGATGAAAATATGTATGGTTTCCTCCCTTTGATTTTTTTTTATTTATTTTAATCAACCCCATAGTTTAATTCTTCATAAAAAAATCCCTACAGACCTATAAATGTTTTTTTTATTGTTGCTACTTCTACAAATCTAGCTTCCTCAGAGTCTTGAATATGATACCATGTTAATTCATGTAAACCTATCACCCGACCATTAATTCTGAATATAATCACTTTATTGAATAAAAACATAGCTAGGTTACTTAACTAAAATCAACAAAAGCATAAAGAACTCAAAGCAAACACATTGCACAAGATATTTTTGGGTAAACACCCCTGGAAAAACCCTGAAGGGAAAACCATATATGAGTTTGATTTTATTAGACAAAATCTTGGGCTCCCATCCTGGGATAATGGCCCATTAGAGGAATACAATGAAATGATATCCTATCCCACCTAGTTGTTATCTCCCTTGTTTCCCCTTTGCACCTTTCCTCGGCCCTACCCACTCACACTTGGATGAACTACTCTTCACCCATTCAATGAGATCTCCTCACTCTGTGTGTGCCTCATCCTTCCACCTAGGATTCCTTTTATTATGTTGAGATAACCCTAAATCCAAAACCCTAGATCTCCTCCAAAGTGATCAACGACTGGGATCTAATCTCACATTCACTTTAGATCTAATAGCTAGGAATTAATCAACTCACTTAAGTTAGTAATGTCAAATAACTTGGTAATTTAACCTAATTAATCTCACATTAATATAAAATATAATTCACTCACATAAAGTGAAGTCCTAAGGTTATGAGAGGTTACAAGGATGACCTCCACATGTTATACATCGAGCGTATGTGGAAGTACTTGTCCAATGCTAAATACACCAACAATATTTAGTAGTGAAAATAGTGCGGATAATTCTGCCAGATTGTTTGTACCATATCCAATGTTCGATTTCCCATGAATGTAATGAGTTTGAGATATAAATAAAGTGAATCCAAGCCCATAGATCTTTTCAATGCCTTGACATGCCCAGTCAAAGTACCCCCAGGGATTGGATATATTGATGTAGAGAGGTTTTATGACTATGGATACCTTAGAATTTGGGGAAGCCTTGTACAATTGAAGCATTTCATTTACTTGTTGTGAGACTTTGATGGATGGGCATGCTTTGTTTTCTAAAATTCTCACGTTTTGATCCAGCCACAGACCCCAAGATACTAGCAGTGGTAGCACTTTCTATGCAGTAAGCCTTGTGTTCATAAACAATTCTTTAAACAAATTTATAATGTTATCCCTTTCCCATAGATTTGGGATCCCCAAATGATTATCCACTTTGATGCAAGCTTGTTTGGAAAAGTATCAATGTAAGAATGGGTGTGAATTTGTTTCCTCTGCTTGTTTACAAAGATAACATATCCCTGGTGCCCGATGGCCATTTTTTTGGAGATAGTCCTAGGAGAGAACTCCACCTTTGAGGACCATGAAGAAAAATAGGATGGCTTTTGGAGGTCCTTTCATTTTCCATCTCTGGCTATACCACCATGAATGATTTTATTCTTCACAAACCATCAACTAGTTGTAACCTAGTTTGGAAAAGTAGTACCCACTGGATTGGGGGAAATTCCATGCTAATTCATCATTATTTTATGATAGGTGTATTTGTGATTTCTGGAGTTATGAAATGTAGCCTGACCAATATTATGTCCAAGTATCCTCTAAATCTAGTCTTTGGATGAGAACCAGACTTGTACCCATATAGTCGACACCTCCAAATTTTCCATTTTATTCAGAGTGAAAAATCCTTTTAATTGAAGGACCTAAATATGATCTTTTGCAAGAAAAAATATTCCACCACACCTAGCGATAGCATCAGATCCAATTCTCACTTGAACACGATTGCCAACATTCCAAGCTATGTATTTTCCAAGAACAATGAATTCTTGAGACAATTCCCTCCATTGCATTCATGCAAGCAAGGCATGCTTATTCATTAGATGGATCCAATTCACAACAGAGATCGGGGAAATATATTTAGCAATCAAAATATTTTTCCAGAGGCCTGTTATGTGAGAAAGACCCATAATTAATTGGTTTCTAACACCTAACCAAAAATAACTCTGTCCTTTAAGCCCCAACCTCCCGAATCTTTCAGTTTTGATATACATTTCTAGCTTACCAGATGAAGTCCCTTGTAATCCACACTACCTTTCCAAAGGTAGTTGAAGAAAATATTTCTAACTCGGGAAAGGATTCCTTCAGAAATCTAGGTCATGATATGCCAATATATTGGAATCATCTCCAAGAGTGTTTTGATGAGGACTAACCGACCTCCCCCTTCAATCCATCAATTAAACCATAAGTTCACTTTGTGCTCTACCTTTGAAACTAACCACGACTTGTCTACAATATCATATTTATTAGGCTTGATGGCATATCCCATATATTTTAAATTTTCCTCTAAATCTTTTTGCTCAAAAGAAAATGTGTTTGTGAATAGGGCCCTATGATCTTCGTTTCCTAGAGTAATATATATGGCAGATTTCATTTCATTAACTATCATTCCTATTGTTGCACTGACATTAGTTAATATAGTCTTTAAATCCTGACAGTCAATAACAACACAACGACAAGATATTAAAACATCATCTACAAATAATAGATGACTGAGTCTAGTCAAATAACCAAAGGAAACACCTTGAAAGGAGTGGGTCCTTCTTGCTTCTATAAAGTCCAGACTTAGTCCTTCCATTACCAATATAAAAATATAGTGGGATAATGGACAACCCTATCTAAGCCCCCTTCCTTACTTAAAGAATGGGGAGCCAACACTATTTATTAAAATTGGAAAGGAGGTTGACATGACACTTGCCATAATCCACTTGAAACCTTGCAGATCAAACCCAATGTGTAGTAGTAATAGTCAAAGATACATCTAGGAGAGTCTATCAAATGATTTTGATAAGTCAATTTTGAAAATTGAAACATCTTACCTTTGTGTTTTGATTGTATGTAAACCCTCCTATGCTGCTCCAATATCTTCATGGATTAGTATTCCATTCAGGAGGCCAAATTGTTCTTGTGAAATGCAATTGGAAAGAAGGGGTTTAAGCTTCATTGTTATAATTTTGGAGTGAATTTTTTAGATACTATTACATAATTCAATTGGTATAAAATCATCGAAGGAAGAGAGGAGGTCTAATTTTGGAATCAATTCTATGAATGTGGAATTTATACTTTTCTTTAACTTGCCATCGGATCTGATTTCTTCCATTACTCCAAGTATATCCTCTCCCACATACTTAAAGAATTCCCAAAAGAAGTCTACATTCCAGCCATCTAGCCCAAGAATTTTATCTTTTTTGAAGAACTCTAGAACACCACTTAGTTCTTCCTTAGTTATTTCCATGTAGAAATATCTTTCCCTATGGAAATATCTATTGCATTCTTGTTAGACTATCTTCGGAAAAAGGGATAGGAGTTTCAACATATCCCCTATAGATTCATGATTATTTTCAGTAAATAATTATTTGAATTGGATCACTGCTAAATTGACAAGCTCAGAGAAAACCTTTTTCTTATTCCCAAGGTGATCCTCAAGTTCCCAATTGGTATTGCAATTTTTCTTGTGATTTGCAAACTTTTCGAAATATTTGGAATTTTTATCTCTTGATTTTAACCAAATAGCTCGACACTTGAGGCACTATGCATGTTCCTTCTCAAGTAATATGGAGTGTCTCTTGGTTTATTGTGTGTGTGTGTGTGTGTGTGTACTTTTATGTTTTGTAAAATTCAAGTTAATAATATCGACATTATTATGCCAACCCATTATCCCACTATTCTAGTCCTTGAACTACACCTAACCCTTATCTCACTAACTCCCTAATTCATTCACCCTATTTAACCACCAAGCCATTAAAACCCTATCCCTTATATCCTATCCCCGCTTAATGAGAACTTATTGAACTCCTAACATCCATCAAAGTTTGCAAAACTTCGCTTCTGTAAGAGATTTTGTGAAAAAAAATTCAACTAGATCTTCTATAGGGAAAAAACACATTTCAATAACTCAACCATGAGTGAGATTTATGATGAAGTGCATGTGTAGATCGATGTGTTTTCTAAATTGATGTTGAACCAGATATTTGGCGAGATTGATATCACTATGATTGTAACACATGAGGGTGGTCAGATGTTGTTTATGGAATACAAACTCTAAAAGGATATGCCAAATTCAAAAGGCTTCTTGACTTGCATTAATTGCTTCTTGGTACTCTTCTTCTACTGAAGAAAGAGAAATAGCTTATTATTACTTACAGGCCCAAGTGACAGGTCTGAAACCAAGGCTGAAAAAATAACCCACAATAGATTTTTGATCATCAGGGTCACCATCCTAATCTTAATTGGTGAAATCAATCAACAAAGGAGTCCCCCTTTATTTGTAATCTATCCAAAACTATGTACCCCAGACATACCAAATTATCATTTTTGTTGATTTCCAATGGGTTTCATGGGGTCTTTTCATATACTGGGCAACAAGACTAACAACAAATAAAATATCAGGATGGGTATGAGTCAAATAGAAGAGGCTACCAACTAACTATTGGTATAAATTGGCATCAACTTCAAGAGTAGTACAGGTAGCAACAAGTTTGACTCTAGAATGGAAGGGAGAAGGTGTTGGTTTAGAATATTCCATGTGAAAGCGATGAAGAAGGTCACAAGCATACTTAGAATTTGAAAGGGAAAGGCCTTACTTAGTTTGAAAAACTTTGAGGCCAAGGAAATAATGCAAAAATCCTAAGTATGTCATTTCAAATTTATATTTAAGGCTAGATTTCACACGGGTTAAAAGTATAGAGTCACTACCAGTGAGGATAATGTCATCAACATAAAGAAATAAACCAAGTATTATGACATGGATTCCTACTTTATTGATATAGACATTAGAGTCAGAATGACATCTATAAAAGTCAGTGTCAAGAGGAAAGTTGTCCATTTTGGCATACTGATCCGGATTATTTTCGGCATGAAATGAGAGTGGAGATAAAATAAATAAATGCACAGAGATATCGCGGATATCCAATAATATAAAATAAATGTATCAGAGATGCAACCATAAACACAAAGATATAGTAATGCATGATTTCTATTAATGAAATAAATGTACAGAGACTGTAAAAATACAGAGTGAAAGACTAGCTAAAATGGTGGAAACTTATCTCTGAGAAGAGATGTGACGGTTACTCGCATTCACAAGAAGATGATTACAATGAGGCTATGAAGGCCTTTTTAAAATAAATAGGAATGAAAAAAACCCTATACATCCCAAAAACTAACCCTAGGAGATGAAGCGCCAAAATTCATGTGGGGCCTATTTGGGTAAGTTAGTACATCAACTTCCCGGGGTCGTAACTTTTTTCATACGATCTCCATTTTAGGTGCATGATAGCCTATTGGAAAGGTATCATCGAGGAGATTCATTTAGGGGGATCAATTAGAGCCTTTGGATATCATTGAGAACCTCGATCTCGAAAAACCTTCATTTAGGCCCTCAAAATGGCCCTGGAAGTTAAAAACTACTAAAAATAGTAAATTACCAAAATTGTCAGAAAACTGTTTTGAGCCAGTTGGAAAAGGTGGGTGGCCACCGATATCCACCTGGATCAATCTCCATCATTAGGAAGAAATTTTCTCCATTGCGTTGAGTGCCCCGGGGAGAGGAAAAATTGTTTTTTGAATCTGCATCTTGATGAGTTGCTTGCCTTATTGGGGAAGTTGCACTGCTTATCTTATTGAAGGTTGTCATGAAGAAGTGGCTGGAAGGGTTGAACCTTTTTAACCAGTCTCGCTACATGAGATGCTTATGTGCAGAAGGAATATTTACACTTTGCTACAATCTTGTCAACCTGCTTCTATTGGATAAAAGGTTCTTGGGCCGAGACTGTAGTGGTTGCAGTGTCCTTTTGTTCCCCTTTTGAACATATTGTGAAGAAGCTAAATTTTGCAGTATGAGATACTACCTTGCAGCATTGTTTAGGTGGAACAATAGCTAGAAATACCTCTAGTATTCTGTAGAGATAACCCCCCAAAGTAACAATGACACTACAGGGTCGAGACTCATAAACAACATGTCATCTCCACATTTATTTTTTCCCAAGAGGACATCACAGACATCTAGTGGGGAAACATCACATAACACCTCATCCTTGAAGGGTTGGATGTCGTATGATAATCGACACTATTGGCTGAAATGAATATCTTGTCCTTGGCAAAGCCAACCGATGTTGTATGGTTGCGGGTGTGGTGTTGTCGACAATGCTAACTATTTGACGAAATCTGCTAAGATGAGGTTCTTATGGCTTCCGTTATCAACAATAAAATGTAGCGGGGTCCCCTTCACCCATATCTGTGAATGAAAAAAGGTGCTCCCCCCTCTTCTGGATCTGTTGGTTCTTTTGTTTGAATTGTTGCGGTCGTGATAATAGTAGTGGGGTCTCCGTTGATGATCTGTCTTTTACCAGTATTTTCATAATCAGATTCTGAATCATGGTTCGACTCCTTATCTTTGATCTCAGCCACCAATCACTATTTTGAATGACATTCATTGCTATTGTGCGAGGGGATTTTGTGGAAATTGCACCATTTTACGGTGTTGTTCTTTGTCTTCCCGTGACCCTTCTTTTCCTGTGGCTTGGACTAGTTTTTGGGAGACTGTTTCTAGGGACGTCTTTGTCATAATTTGGTCGTCGTGGATTTGCAGACTCGAACTCTTGTTTGTTCTAGTGATTAAATTTGTTCTTGATTTTAACAACATATCGATAAGCAGCATCGAGTAATGAGATGTCCATAAAATCCATTTTAGTTTGGATGTATCTATGTAGAGCCCCATGACATTTCAGAACCAAATGTCACTAAGAGTCTTTGATACCCAGCTTGGTGGGAAAGGTATGGAAGGTATTGGTGAACTCTGGAACTTCTTGGCCCCTCTCTTGCCGCAGTGTGGTCCATCTCATGTATTGGTGTTCATAGTTTCCAACAAGGTAATATTGTTCCTTTACCACATCCACAAAAAAATTCCAAGTGGGCTCGCCCCCATATATTCCAGACTCCTTTGTGGAAATTTTCTCCCAGTAAGTTTCCCACCAATGTTTGACATGAGGGAGAGATTTAAGGAGTGCGAAGGTGATATTTTCTCTGTCGGAAAAATTGTGAACAAAGAAATAACCTTCTAGCAGATTTAACCATTTGCCTAGGGCTTTTGCATCTATTTGTCCTTCAAATACAGGAATATCAAAATTAACTTGTAACTTGAAAGGAGAGGTACTTCCAAAGTGGTCGCTTGATGAATATGCACTTGTTTCTATTGACAAACGTTGAAGGATGTAGGAAAAATTCTCCATCATTTTGTCCCTCTGTCGCGTGAGAGCTTGCACAAGAAACATACTGATAGGATCGTCTGCTCCATCATTTTTATTTTCTTCCACCATTGAGGGTTTCTTGGGTGTAAGAGAGAAATTTTCCTCAAGAGAGACAAGCTCGACACCCAACTTGCTATACTCGGATCTCGTCGGGGACATGCGCTGAAAAATGATCAAGAGCAACCTGCTCTGATACCACTTATCCGGATTATTTTTGGCACAAAATGAGAGCTGAGATAAAATAAAGAACTTCACAGAGATATCGCAGATATCCAATAATATAACATAAATTTATCATAGATGTAACCATAAACACAAAGATATAGTAATACACAATTTCTATTAATGAAATAAATGTACAGAGACTGTAAAAATACAAAGTGAAAGACTCGCTAGAATGGTGGCAGCTTATCTCTAAGAAGAGATGTGATGGTTACTCACATTCGCAAGAAGATGATTACAATGAGGCTTTGAAGGCATTTTTACAATAAACAAGAATTCCCAAAACCCTAGACATCCAAAAACCTAACCCTAGGAGATGAAGCACCAAAACTCACGTGGGCCCCATTTGGGTAAGTTAGTACATCAACTTCACGTGGTCGTAATGTTTGCATATGATCTCCATTTTAGGTGCATGATAGCCCGTTGGGAAGGTATCATCGAGGATATTCATTTAGGGGGCTCAATCAAAGACCTTGCATAACCTTGAGAACCTCTATCTCAAAAAACCTTCATTTCGGCCCTCAAAATGGCCCCGGAAGTTAAAAACTACTAAAAATAGTAAATTACCAAAATTGCCAGAAAACTGTTTTGAGCTAGTTGGAAAAGGTGCATGGCCACATTTATCCACTTGGATCAATCCTCCCTCATTAGGTAGCAATTTTCTCCATTTCTTCAAGTGCCTGAGGGAGAGGAAAAAGTGTTTGTTGAATTTGCATCTTGATGCGTTGCTTGCCTTGTTGGGGAAGTTGCATTGCTTAGCTTGTTGAAGGTTGTCATGAAGATGTGGCTGGAAGGGTTGGACCTTTTTAACCAGTCTGCCTACATGAGATGCATGTCTGCATATGTTAAGCCCTAAATAGTGGCTCATTACCCCTTAATTGGGGCATATTACATTAGTAATGTTATTTTATTTATGTCGGCTTTATTTCATTAGTTGTAATTATACTTCCTAGTATCCTATATATACCAAGGAGACATTTTCATTTGGAATCATCTTGGAATTGTAAATTTATGTGGGCATAAGGAGGTTTCCCCCTCGAAGAGGCTTATTATCTGAATTTATCTCTTTTTCAAGGCATTGGCTACTTATTTTGAGGTTTTTCTATGCTATATTGGTATTTCGCTCTTAACATATGGTTTCAGAGCTCAAGGTCTTGGGGTTTCACTACTACATCTGAGACACATTGGAATTTTTTCTATAACTATTTTTCTACAACGTTTCAGAAGGAACGACTTTGAGGATATTTAGTAGATGGATCAAGGTACGTTGGGTTAAAATTTTAACTCATGAGGCCTTATACTTTCAGAGATATAGCCTGTGCAAGATAGTGTTCTGGAATCATCGTGAACTGAGTCATTGCAGAAGTTTCGCTATAAATTTGTTTTTGTAACGTTTCAGACCCTAAAATATAGAGGCTATTTATAGAAATTAGTAAAGTATATGTGGTAAAACTTTTAGCTTCTAGGTCATCATACATTTTTAGATATACCCTGTGGAAAATAGGGTATCTGACTAGTCTCAAGAAGGTGTTCCAGGTAAAACAATCATAACTTCTTCCTAGAGTTTCCAAAATGGGTGAGACTAGTTGCATTGGATAGTTAACAGTCTGTAGTATTTTTGGTTCGATTTTCATAATTTTATATCAATTATTTTGTGCGGGGAACGCTATACAAGTTAGCTCTCCTAGAAAGGACAAAAATCAGCAAGTTGTGGGGAAGTTATTGTAAATTCCATTTGGAACATCCAATTTTGATCAGATCTATGGCATTGCAGAGAAGGAATATCAGATAAATATAAAAAAAAAAATCATACCTAGAAGGACCGAAACTTTGGAGATACAACAGAAGAAATATTGTCTAGCAGAAGCACCTCAAAATCAAGGTTCAAAAGTGATACCTGGCCAACATGCCACCCAAAAAGGGAACTTCTACACCAAATAAGCCTCCAGAAGATCCTACATGGACTCTTGATGAAGGTGAATAAATGTGTGGGGACATAAATGATTTATAAAAGAATATAGTAACAAAAGATGAACTACAAGAGATGATGGATTCAACATAAGCTAAGTTTGAGGCAATAAATACTAATATGGATGGTTTAAAAGGGGAGATCATGGAAGGATTGAAAAACTTCCTAATAGAGAGGACACCTGAAAGTGAAAATGTATCCCATGAAATTCATGATGAGGACACAAGGAAGGTG
>SNQJ01S0240381.1:0-13544 GCA_010110895.2 Picea sitchensis
CTGCTCTCGGTACTCCATGTCTAGGACCATGTGGGCCTCGAGACATGATCTCCTATTATCCCTAGATAGCGGGGATAACAATGCCCACAGGAGAATAATAGGGGCTGGTATTGCGGCAAATAACACCTGCTTGGAGCAATTCCTGCACTATTTTCTCAATTTCATTCTTTTGGGAAAAGGGGTGGTGATAAGGGTGAACATTGGGAGGAAGAATACCAAGAACAAGGGGAATGGAATGATCATGAACACCACGAGAAGGAGGAAGGCTCTTAGGGGTGGAAAAAACATCTTAATGTTTGGAAAGGATAGCTTGGAGGTCATGATGCACAGAGGGTGTCTCAACGACTTGAATAGAATGGAGTTGAGAAATGATACTGGAGTGGCATTTCTTGAGGAGATTTTCCATACGATGGGAACTAATGATCTCAGGAGAACCAACTGTGAGACCTGTTGATCCTGAGTTTATACTTTAAGGCTCTAAAGTATATTGTCAAGGCATCTGAAAAGATAGAGGAAGTTGAGGATAGAAGTGATTAAAGGTGAAGGCTATAATTGGTTCCTCAACTGTCTCTGTCGAAATTCCCAGTTTTCCTGAATGTTGATATCTCTCTCAATTGTTGCCCATGAACATTCTAACTCAACCTAGTTATTTGTTGTTTGTAAGATAGTGTTGAATAGATTTAGAGCGATGTTGGTTTGATCTGAAAGACTGGGTTCAATGTTAGGCTGCCTTGAAATTGGTACTGTCATGAAGGATAAAAGGTAAGGAAGATATAATTCAGTGTTTTCATTTTAGGCTTTGTTATCTCTATTTCACAATGTAAAGAGAAAGATTTTAAAACACGAATTAATAGGATGACTAAATTAAAGGTCGTTTCTTGTATCTGAGTTAAATTTAAAGGAAAGGGAACATGCATGATATGAGGGAAAACATAAAGCTATTAACAAGGTGAGGCATCAATTTAAGAGGAATCTCACATTGTAACAGAAGACTATGAAACAAGAAAATAGTAATGCAGCATATGATATTGAAATCTAAACATTTACAGGTCTTGTATCTGCTGATAACTGATACAGAAGAAAAACTGTAGATGATTTAAATGACAAGAATAATAATTTCCACAGTAGAGGTTGCACTAAATTGTAGCAGAGCATTCATCAATTAGATATATGAAAGAAATATGAAAAGATAGGGGAACACATAACTCAGACATGACAAAATCTAGAATCTTCAATCTGCATTTCTATTAATTCAGAGCTTCTTCAAAATTACTTTCGTCAAAAAATGTCTTTTTAGAGAAAAAAAAAAGACCTATTTCAATCTTCGCTCCTTGTATTTATACAAGGTCATCAACACTTGATAGTTAACAACTTCCTACTTTTTAGGAGAAAAGTAGTTACAAAACTACAACTTTAACCATTGCATGATTAACTTTGCCTATCTATCATTTCAATAGTATAACCTTTCAGACGATACTTCATTGTTCAGTCGAACTCTCTCCCTCCTTTGATGCTATACATTCAATACATTTCTCCAGAAAATGAACAAAATTTCTAGGAGGTGTCGGAAGATCCTTAGTCTCAAACAGATAAAACTTTCTTTGTATTTTTGGAAGCTGGTCTTCAAAACCTTTATCGGCAAACCTGATCACTTGCAATTTTAAATTGGGCTGTACCAGCCATCTGTCTATTAGGTTGGCGTTGATTTCCTTCAACTGTGAAATTTCCGCCTGAATCTCCTGCAAGCCTTCTTTGCAGTTTAATTGTTGTTTCAAAATGTTTATCTGCCCCAGTGGCTCAGAGCAATCATTTCTTTTGATACCTAACACTTGCTTATCCAAAGAATCAAAGATTCCCTCACAGTTGTCTTTGATTTCTTTGACTATCTTCTTGTTTTCGGATGTATTTTTTTCCCATGCCTTGAGCATGATATCTCCTCTTATCTGTTCAGTGACGGAAAGCTTTAGATTTTTTGACACCTCTCTGTTTCCTGAACACGCGACTACTTTGTGGAAGGTATTCCTTGCTGCTTTAGCCTCTTTTTCCAATAAAATAATATTATCAAGGGATTTTCTTACCTCTTGAAAGTAATTCTGGATGATCTCTATTTTGGAGATTAATTTTTGTTGCTCGGCTTCTATCTTTGTATGCACTTCCAGCGAGAGGGTCTAGAAAGCCTTTAAGTCTACAACCCATCCTTCTATCAAATTTAACTTAGCCTGTAGTTGTTTTATGAGCTCCTCTTGCTGAGCAACCTGCGCCTGACTTGCTCGTATCCTCTGGTTCATTTCATCCAGTCTTGATTTGAGCGATTGAATTTCTTGTCTTTCAACAACTCTAGCCTGCTCCAATCTTTTATTCACCTCTTCTCTAATGTTTTTCTCAGCATTCTTTAACTGGTCTTGCAATTGAGTTATTGTGTGGTTACTCTTCTTTATCTTTGATCTCATGTTCTCCACAGTAAAAAGGTTTGTTGTTGCCATGGCTCCCATGGAGCCTGCTACCTCTGTAGCGAAATCCTCCTCTTCCAAATTCTGGCCATCTACCAAGGCCCTATGCTTTTTCACCATAACCCCCTCTCTCATATACATCTCTTGTTTTAGGACAGCCTTCCTCTTTTTGCTAAAAAAATAATCAGAAGGAGGGATCTCATCTCTGGAGATAGGGGTGAGGTCACTAACATATATGGCTCCCATCTGTGGGAACCCAAAGGCGGATTGTAAAGGGGTTAAGGAAGTTATGGGACTTCCTAGCTCTGTAGATCTTGTCTCTCCTATGGCCTTAGGTATATTGACATCAACAGTAGGTGACGAAGGAGGAGTGGACTTACCGGACTCGGGAGGTGTCCTGGGCCTCCTCTCTGCTTCTGTCTCTGGATTTTATGTCTGTAAGGCCTCTTCATTTTGTGAAGACCTTTGAGTCTCCCGAGGGAATTATTCAGGAATGACTTTATCTTGTGCCTCTTGTTCGAAACCTGGAGGAGTATCTTCTTGTTTTTGAGGAAGGGTAATTGCTTCTCCTTGCACTACTTTGGGTAGACTGCTCCGTTTATGCTTCTGGAAGGTCTGAAAACTAGCTTGCAAGTCAGACGACAGTATCCGTACCCTCTCTAAAACTTCCTCATAGGTCCTATTCCCTTTGAACATGTCATCACAAGGGGACTTCTCATGTTCATGAGCCTTCATATTACAGTGGTCCATGTGTTTTCCCACTAACGGGTAAGGATCATGCTTCCTATGTTCGAGGTCTACCAATTTGACCTCCTCCAGTGCTGCCGCCTCAACTTTGGAATGACCCAAGTTGAGAAGTGAAAATTTTCCAATCTGAATGGGAAAGACTGGCCAAGACTTCTTTGAGTCGTATTTAGTTCTATCTCAATTCCACCTGTTACTATTTGATGAGCTACCTCCCTGCACACCATTCTGTCAGGGAAGAATTTTGGGAGTGCATGTTGAGGAATTGAACATCCAAAAACTCTGATGTAGGAGAAATTATCCTCTATAAACCAGTCAGCAACTGCCCTGAGGCTTCCTATGACCAACTCTGAAATGTGGGGAGGTGCACATCCGTATAGCATCTAATGTAGTGGTACCACCACGAAATGACAGATTTCATAGAATGAGTCCTTGGTGTTTTCTTCCCAAAGTTTAGAATGATAATCATGAATAGGTTCCGGGTAAGTCGGATTCCAACTCCAATTCATTAAAGGGAAAGGAGTTGTGAAGCATATAGCATCCATGATGTATGCAGACATATAAAAGGCTACTGGCCGGCCATTGGATCTTGCAGTCTGATATTCCATGACCTCCTTCGCTATGTTATCGGATAAAATATTATCCCAATTAAAACTGTAACCTTTTGTTGCCTCGTGCAAAAGAGGTACCTATTCTGCAGGGAAATGGGTAGGACTTTTTTTTCCGAAAAGTCTACATAACATCATCACCACATAGACCATGGGTGTCGGCCCTGAATTTTGCTTTGTTTCTCCACCAGTCTTTGATTATGCCAGGATACGTTTGGTCAGACTCAAAACATTCTTTCCTTTGAAACTCACTCACGAAATCTTTATTATAAATATACTTGGGATTGGGAGACAGTTTATACATTACTTGTATATGTTTCGGTTTGAAAGAGTCAATGACGACCCCTCAGCTGTCCAGAATGATTCTCGTCTGCACATTTGTTTTCTCTAAGGCCCAACTGATCATGTCGTTATATGTCATGAGTCGCGGCCGTGTAGCTACTTTGTTAAGTTCAGACTCCACTACGTCTCAGAGTTTGTTGTCAGCATCGTGAGGGGAATTCTTAATTTCATAATCCATATTTTCGAAAATTTGCCTCTAGGATTTTATGGAATCGATGGCATGCAGTATTGTATCAGACACAACGTCTCCGTCTGGACTTGAGCTCTCTACAACTTCCTCGCTTTTCTTGGTGGCCTTCTTAGGCGCCATGTTGTTTGCACTCGACCAGAAACCTGTTTACGGAGAAAATGTGTATAAAAGTGAATAAATGTGATTTGCTACAGATGTAAAGGATAAGAATGAAGTTCGAAACACAGGACCTTTATTTACCCTTAATTTGTGTTATGACGAGCGTACTGATACAAGCGATGAAAAATTAATGCTTTAATGGAAAGATATGCCTGGAGATACGCTTTCACGTCAAAAAATATCTTCATTTACCCGTTATTAATACTGTCGTATATCGGCGATTTCAAAACTGGAATTTCGAAAATCGCTGCCCTCCTCAATTTTCGAAATGCGAAAAGAAGATTAGTTATCACTAATCATGTTTTCAAAACAACTTAACCTTAATCTTAGACTTTGTTTAAAGAAAACGCGATTTCGCATTTCAGAATTTCGGGGATCCTGTTGTCAGGAGATATGTCACAAGCAGACCCCGGATCGTGAAATTACGATGGGATTAGTGAGGTGCTAATCATTTGTATTAAAGCCTTAATTAATCAAGATTAGTGAATAATTATTTTTTACTTTTACTTTTTGGAAAATCGAGAATCGGGATTTCGATGGATGAGAGTTCGAAAACGCTTTAGTAGAGAGAAACCCGAATCGCGAAAGATTAAGGGAAAGATAATTGCGTTTAAGGGTTTAATTAATGACGGATTAAAAAGTGCTTTGTGAAAAGCGACGAAAAATGTAACATTTATTTCTTCCCCCCTTTTTACCCTTTTTTATATTTTTTAATATGTTAAATGGCTTCGGGATTTTGGCACCGAGAAAATGGGGTGGTTGAAGATCATACCTCGAGAGGAACCGAATCTCGAAACCTGAAAAGGAACGGAAGATTCTGACTCCCCTATTTGGACTAAGGGCGGCTCCACGACTTAGGAAAAGATGAAGCTTCAGTTTTAAAGGGTAGAAAAATTTAAACTTCGTGTCAACAAGACCTTGGAATTGATACTTGTCCTTCTTGTTGGAATTGCATGGTTAATTCCCTAAAATCCATAAGAATGGGACCCAAAGTGCGTAACCATTCAACACCTAGCACAATGTCACAACCTCCCATGTCAATGGAAAACATATGAGATTTCAGTTGGTAATGTCCAATTTGAAGACGAACATTTTCACACTACCCACCAAATTTCATGGACCCACCATTGGCTATCATGATTTGAAAATTATTGACAACACGAATATAGAAATTGGTTTCCTGGGCAATGCGAGAATGAATAAAATTGTGGGTGCTACCATTATCAACAAGGACGATGACCTTCCTGTGCTTAATGTAGCCAATGAGATTGAGCGTTTAGGGGGCCGAGAAACCAATGAGGGAATGCAAGGAAATAAGTGGGTCAACTTTAGGTGGGTCAGCAGGCTCTTGGGTGGCATCGAGAAGGGAAGGTTCTTCAACAAGGGGAATTGTCACATCCTCTTTAGGAACATATTTTGAGATGGCCATAAATAGTTTTTTCTCCTTATACTTGTGCCCCAGAAAATATTTTTCATCACAATTATAGCAAAGACCCTTCAGTTGGCATTCAATCATTTCATCCCTAGTTAGTTTCTGGACCTTGAGGGGAGTAACAGGGGGGTTAGGATTAGCAGGTCGAGGGCGAGGAACAAAAGGGGGTTTTTTGTTCTGGGAAAAAACAACTTTTTGGGCCTCTTTAGCATGTTGAGTAGCTTCCAACCAAGTGGGAGGGCGGGTCATGAGAACCTGGGATCAGATTTCATCCTTGAGACCACTGATAAAGCATTCACGGAAGAATGCATCTGACATGCCCTCTGTTTGAAAGGCCAAATGCTCAAAAGCAGTGATGAAGTCTTCCATTGTGCCTAACTGTTTCAAGTTGGTCAAACGACCTAGATAGTGGGTATCAATATCAAAGCGGGCATAGAGCTCAGCAACAAAATGAGTCCAAGCAATACACCCTTGACGTGAATTTTTTCGCCATTGCCACCATTGCCAGCGTTCAAGATCTAAATAGAGGACAACATAGTGAAGTTTGGCCAACTCGTCAGTAATACCATGCATAGAAAAATAATGATCCATTTGAGTGACCCAACTTGTAGGATCGAATCCATCAAATTTATCGACCTCTATGCAGGGAAGAAGGGGTTCACGATGAAAGGAGTTGGAGTGAAAATGAGAAGACTGAGAGGAATCAACAACATCGGGTTGTGTTGATGAAGAAGGACCCGTAGGGCAGTTCAACAATTGATTGAAAATAGTCTGGATGGAGGCCAATTGGGTTGTGAGGTTGGCTTCCAAGGTGTCAATGCGGGAATTGGTGGAATCCATTTGAGATGTGAGATGTTCGATGGAGACATGGGATTGATTGACGGAAGTTTGGAGATCTTGGTTGCGAGTGATGGCCATTTGGAGAGGGGAAGTGCGGGTAAGGAAAAAAATGGGTGGGTGGGACCATAAGAAAAAAATGACTTAGAAGTGATAGGTACCACGACGATCAGTGCTTGAAGGGAAATATAATGGGATAGGCGGAAAAATAGGGAAACTGGGAAGGGGTCGGGCCCACTGAAACAAAAAGGATTAAAAATGAAGGGTATGACTGCGATCAGGGAAAAAAGAGGAAGCCAACGGAATAGGTCCCAAATAAGTGTGCCGATGGGACCACTATATACTCCAGCCTGAAGAATACTGCAATGACAAAATTCCAAATGCTTAACAAGAAGAAATGTGTAGTAATTTTGCAATCAGAATGCAGAAGACAATGTAGCACGGAAATAGATCTTGTTGGTTTTATTTTTGTTTCCTTCCCAAGAGTTAGGGTATTCAAGGGTTCTACAGACAAGGGTTTGCCCTGTGCTATATCTCTCTGATATACGTGCGGGCTCCAACAGTAGTACTCAGCCCAATATCTTAGGGCACTAACTAAGGAGGCTAGATCGTACCCTTAGTCGTACTACCCGATTACCCAGGTACTAGAGAGTATCTTCCTGAATATTGTTCTTGGTGGCACTATAGCAGTCAGATGGTCGATCGGTTTATCTATGGAGGGCTTCAGGAGATCTAGGTCAATCTGTATACAGGTGTTGTCTGATGCGCTACCACTCGAAGGGGTACCAACAAGGGTTACAAGGGTGGCCAACATATGTGCGCTTAAGTACCACCTGTATTTCTTGTGTGTATGAATACCCAACCACGGTTTTATGCATGTAACGACATATCTTTGTAGCTTAAAGACGTCAGAATACATCTCTACCCTGGAAAAAAAAATTAACCCACAATTTTCTGCCGAGGAAGGTGCTCTGATACCACTTGTAATATTCCAGATATAAAAAGTATGCAGAAGATAAATAAATAGCTAGAAATGGCAAATGAACAACAATATAACCAGAACAACACCACGATAATACCAAAATTATAATAAAATAACACCAGAAAGAACACTTTGATTACTGAGAGCAATGTTCACTTGCCTCTTCGAGGGGGCAACCTCCAATAGAGCAGATCTCTATTACAATAATATCCAAGACAAAAATTATCATACCCTCGACTCCTATTTATACTAAATATGTCTATCAAAAGAACAATCTAGATGAAGATCCTTCTAGAAGTGGAAGCTTCTATTAGGTCTTCTTACATTGGACTTATTCTTCCTTATTGCTAGGCCTTATTAATATTGACCTTTATTACATGGAAATATATTATTCTACTTACGTGAGGGGTTAGGTCCCTAACATGCTTCCCCTCAAACTGTTGAGAAATGTAAATTGCAACAAGTTAAACATGTTAAATCATGGTTGGTACAACTAGCCACTGGAACCAAAAGAAAAGTAACAGAGGTCATTCGAGCATACCAATTCGAAATGAGTGGGTTTCCCACCCAAGCAAACCTAAAAATACTTCCTTTAGGATCTTATGACCTGATGATTGGCATGGACTGGTTGGCTGACCACAAAACCAAGTTGGATTGTTACAGTAAAACTTTGGAGTGTGAAAATGAAGAAGGAAGAAGGGTAACCCTACAAGGGATTCAAAATCTTGTCTTAGTGAGACAAATATCAGCCCTCCAAGTGAAGAAGTATTGCAGAAAGGGATGTCCCTTGTATGCAATACAAGTACTAAACTTAGTTGAGAATGAAAAACCCAACCTAGAGGACCATCCCATATTGAGAGAATATAAAGATGTATTCCCATAAGAGGTGCCAAGTCTACCTCCAAGAAGGGATATTGACTTTTCAATATAACTTGTACCATGAGCGGTGTGAATGTCTAGAACACCCTATAGAATGAGTACACCAGAGCTAGTTGAGCTCAAACTACAACTGAAGGAGATGTGGGACAAAAGCTACATTTGGCCTAGTGTGTCCCCATGGGGAGCACTAGCCTTGTTTGTGAAAAAGAAGGATGACACACTCAGATTATGCATAGATTATAGACAATTCAATAAGATGACCATCAAGAATAAGTATCCCTTGCCAAGGATCGATGACTTTTTTTACCAATTAAGGTATGCTACAATCGTCTCCAAGATTGACTTAAGGTACGGATACCATCAAGTTTGAATTAAAGATGAATACATCCACAAGACAATCTTTAAGACAAGATATGGTCACTATGAATTTGTGGTGGTGTCATTTGGGATTACCAATGCACTAGCCACTTTTATGTGCTTAATGAATAACGTATTCATAAAGTTCTTGGATAGGTTTTTGTTGGTTTTCATTGATGATATCCTAATATATTCCAAGAATAGGGAAGAAAATGAAGAACATCTCAAGCTAGTACTCCAAGTACTAAGAGAACATCAACTCTATGCTAAGCTTAGTAAGTGTGACTTTTTCTAGAAAAAAGTCCATTACTTAGGCCATGTTATTTCCGAGGAAGGAGTGGCAGTTGATCCTGACAAGATTAAATCCATCATGGATTGGCCTACCCCAAAGGATGTATCTAATATCAGATCCTTTATGGGCCTAGCAGGATACTATAGGAGGTTCATAAAGGGATTCTCGAAGATTGGTTGCCCCAATCACCTCCCTTCAGAAAAAGGGGGTTAAATTCATTTGGACATCAGAATGTGAAGAAACATTTCAAGAGCTGAAATACCTTCTAACCAATGCACCTGTACTGAAGATTGCAGACCCAAACAAGGACTTCCTTGTGTGTACAGATGGCTGGAAGGAAAGGCTCGGAGGAGTCCTTATGTAAGAAGAACATGTGATTTGCTATGAATCCAGAAAATTGAATGAGCATGAAGTCAATTATGTGACCCACGATATGGAATTGGTTGTCATAGTGAATGCTTTAAAAATGTGGAGGCATTACCTCTTAGGTAGAATATTTGTACTTATGACATACCATAGTGGGTTGAGGTATTTGTTTGACTAACCAAAACTCAATGTGAGACAAGCTAGGTGGATGGATCTCCTTAGTGAGTTTTATTTTGAAATCAAACATATCAAAGGAAAGGAGAATAGTGTGGTTGATTCCCTTAGTAAAAGTATGAAAGTAGTTCACTTGGCAGTTATAAGCGCCAGTGAATCAGACATCAAAGAGAGGGTCAAAACTGCATAAGAAACATATGCATTTTTCAAGACCGTGACATCATACCTAAAGCAAGAGCTCACATGGATGAAGTACGAAGGCTATCAAATGATTAATGATGGTACGCTGACTTACAAGGTCCGATTGTATATTCCAAATTGTGACGACTTGGAGAGGTTCATAATGGATGAACTACACAAAAGACCATATATTGGTCATCCTGGTTATCAAAAGATGATCATGGCCACTAGGAAACTATTTGATTGGCCCGGACATAAAAAGGACATAGTTGATTACTTAGCTAAGTGTCTAGAATGTTAGTAAGTCAAGGCAAAGCACCGGCACCCAACAAGGTTGTTGCATCCCCTACCAATTTTTAAATGGAAATGGGAAACCATCTCCATGGATTTCATCACAGAATTACCAAGATCAACCAAACAGAACGATGCCATCATGGTAGTTGTGGATAAACTAAGCAAGGCTGCTCACTTCATACCCGTCAAGTCAACTTGCAAGAAAATAGATATTGCAATCATTTTCATAAAAGAGATATTTAGGCTGCACGACATGCCTAAGGAAATATATTCCGACAAAGATACAAAATTTACTTCAAACTTTTGGAAATCTATATTTGTTGGTTTTGAAACAAAATTGCTCTTTAGTACAGTATATCAACCTCAAACTGATGGGCAGAAAGAAAGGGTAAACCAAGTATTAGAAGACATGTTTAGGATGCATGTAATGCATCAACCCAAGAAGAGGGAGGACTACCTACCACTATTAGAGTTTGACTACAACAATGGATATCAAGAGTCATTAAAAAGTAGCCCTTTTGAAGCCCTCTATGGAAGACAATGCAACATTCCAATCATCTGGAACAACCCAGTAGATAGAGTTATCATCGGGCCAGATATGCTAAAGGAAATGGAACAACAAGTAATTCAAATCAGACAAAATCTGAAGACAGCCCAGGATAGACAAAAGAGTTATGCAAACATGGAAAGGACTCCTAGGGAGTTCAAAATAGGGGATTCTGTGTATCTCTGAGTTAGACACAGGAAAAACTCTTTGAGGATGGGAGCTTGTGCCAAGCTGGCACTGTTAATATTATGGTAGCTGCGGAAGGTATTTACCTCCACGTGTAAACCTGACGAGAATAGAATATTTCGGGAAGCAAGAAGAAACCCTAATGAGTTGGCTAATATCCCTAGAAGACATGTCGGCTCAAGAGGATAATTTATATTAGGTTATTAGCCTCCAAGAGAAGAAGTCGGCCAAAAGAAATAATATATACTAAATAAACAGATACCCAGAATGAGAAGTCGGCCTAGACAGTTAGCTAGAATCAGTATAAATACAGGAGGCCAGTCTTCATTCTAGCAAGCATTCTCAGAATCGCAGAGCAACACTTGTGCGCACTATAGTTGCCCAGTTTGTGCACAGGTTTGGAGGAGAGCTGCCATTGCAGCTGCTGCAGCTAGCAGATTACGCTTTGGCTTGGACTATCTCTTGGTTAGGGTTTGGACTATCTGATCAGCTCTTGTTTGATGCACTATCCTTGGGGAAAGGTGCACTACCCTTTGTTTGGGTATCTAGCCTAGGGTTTTCTTCCGGAATGATTCTTTGTCAAGGTTAAGGTGCTCGGAGGGTGGCTTCGGCCTATGGTTGGGTGACAATAGTGATATTGTCAATGGTAAAACGAGCACATCCATTATATTCTAATAGGTTATGGGCCCACACCTCCTTCATTCAGTCTAACCGCTGGAAGGAAGCATAACCATAAGGATATTAAGCTTGTTGAAGAACTGCCGCTAGGGTTTCTAACAGGAGCAGTCACCAAAGCACTGCAGCTACGGTTACTAGCAGGTGCAGTTGCAGAAACCCTAATTCTCTCATTGAGGCACCTTAAGTGAAGGGATTGACCTAATTTCCAGATAGATCAGTGCGACCTAGCCTAGTGCATCTCCTGGTACTCTCAGCAAGCCAAGACATCAGGTTTGAGTTTTTTGTCAAATCTAGGGTTGACCAAGTCAAAGCAGCCATGACTTACTCTATGAAGTTAGAGAACAAGTTAGATGGAGATTCTAACTTCAGAGCGTGGAAGACAAGGATTGACCTCATCCTTGCCAAGAATAAAGTGTTGGATATCGTGAAAGGAAAGATTGTGGAACTAGAGTTTGAAGAAGGAAAAGAGAAGGAACCACAAAACGTTGCAGTTATGGAGAAGTTCAAAGACGGTGACATCAATGCCATGCGTATCATAGTGGACTCTATAAAATACCACTTGATACCCTACATCTCCCATCTTGACTCATCGAAGAAGATGTACGATGCCCTAAAAAACCTCTTCTCAGTCAGAAACATTAGACAAATAATGAGTCTGAAGAATGAGCTTCATGACATGAAGATGAATGACGATGACAGCATAACATCATACTTTGTGAGAATCTCTCAGTTAAGAGATCAACTACAAGCTATTGAAGATATCATTTCAGAGAAGGAATTGGTAAACATAGTACTCAATGGTATTCCCAAGACATGGGATTCATTTGCCGCAAGCATGAACACAAGGAAGGAGTATTCTAGATTTGAAGAACTCTGGACTTGCTATTCTCAAGAAGAATCCAAGATTAATGCAAAAGAGAAACCCCAAAAGAAGTACGATGATCAAGCCTTCACAACAAGATTCAAGAATTTCAGGAACAAAAGGAAGCTTGGTTCAAGGAGGAAGCCAAAGCAAGAGAAAGATATTTCAGAAATACAATGCTTCAACTGTCGAAAGTATGGTCACTACAAGAATCATTGTCCCAGGCTAAAGAAAAGGAAGGAGAAACACGAATCATTAGTTTCTGAAGAAAAGTAACCTACAAAGAAGACTAAGCAGGATGAAAGAGACTTTTTCTTCTAAAGGTAACAATACTCTTCTTAGTTCTTGTACATATCTTGTTTGCATAGTCTCTGTACATATCTTGTATATACATCTCTTAGAAGATAATATGTTCCAAGAAGAACTATACTTATGGAAGAACAACAAGATAATGATTGCTATCATTATATAAGTCAAATAATACACATGAAAGGATGAAATACATCAAACAAATCATGTGGAAGCTATTACAAGATAAGTCGAAATCATAATCAATCCTAAAGAGACTTAGAAGAAGCAAAGACAGAAAGAAGTCAGCAATCAAGAGGAAATTGGAGAAAGACTTATAACACTTTGCAGAAGGGAATAAGGATGTAGACGGAAGAGTGGACTCTCCTAGATGGAGGGAGTCGATTATATATCACCAAAAAGAAGAGCATGCATTCATACATGAAGCAAGGATTAGGAGGGAGATAATCCTAGGATCCATTGAAGATGATGAAGTATATATCTATGGTAGCAAACATGAAAAGCAGTATGTGTTCAGTTCGACCATAGAAGAAGACTTCTTCGAAGAGAAGCCTTAAAGTATCCCTGGTTGTCCATCCACATCCGTGATCCTATGATGAAAGAAAGAAATGGAATCGTTAGGGCATGGAATCTATAAGAAACTCCATGGACCCAAGAGCTAAAGAAAAACATGAGG